>PVIR01015826.1:0-37830 GCA_004026965.1 Petromus typicus
TTTTTTTTCCAGATGGATAACTGATTAGTAAGTGCATAAATGAAAAATAAGAAATTAAGAAAAAGCAACTAAAATATGCCTAAATGCAGAATGAAAGGCAGAACAATATAAAAAGATTCCCCACAAAAACGATCCTTATTATATTATCCATTAATAAGCACAGCCAAAATCTCAATAGAAACAAATGGGAAAAAGGTATTAGAACACAGGTACACGAACTGATCCTTACAACCAATCAGAAACAAGTAAGTTAAATAGCATCTTGGTTATTACACTGGTAAAGATAGCTTTTACATCGTTCAGACCCTGTGGCCCAGTAACATTTCCATTACAAAAATTCATCATCAACTTGAAGGTTATAAAATGAAAATAGTCAAGCCATAAAATGATGTGATAAAATTTCTAGAAGCAAAAAAGAGAGTATAATGCCTTCTAAAGCAGGAAGCTCCCAGAGGCTTTTCTTTACTGTCCCACCTAATGAATGTTAGAATCTTGGAGGTGGCAGAAAAATATCAAAACTCTTAGAGACATCTTCCTTTAAATAGTTCTAATGATTTTTATTTAATGTGACAAACTCCTTGAGAATGCCTCCTAAAGCAGACTTTCTAAAAGACTTGCAGGCATTACTACAAAGAGGTGATAGGCAGCCTGGCAAAGCTCTTGGGAAACCTTTGGGACACTGACTGGGCAACTAGCCATCACTCTAATGCTGGGCTAGTCTCCGCCCAGTTCAGTGTGGAATGGAAAGCAACACTCATGCTTACTAGAGTGCAGTATTTATTTTCCATTATGCTACTGTAGAGATTGCATCTGTGGTTTTACAACAAATAAATTATAACTCCTAATGTAACTGAATAGCCTCCAGCATATTACTAATAAAAGATTAAAGCACCTAAAGAAAGGGCTAAGAATGTAGCCCAGAGGTCCCAGTGCCTGCCTCAAAAGCACAAGATCCCCAGTTTGATCCCCAGTACAAAAAAAAGTGTAAAGAAATATAAACTGGCCTCCCCACTGTACTGACTCAAGAACCCTTTCTATCATGTAGAGGTCCTCTCTGAGGCCTTGCTTGGACTATTCTGGCTGCCTTTTCCTTAACGTGGAATATACCCATTACTAATCCAGTCATCTCATTATCCTTGCGAATACTCTACAGGACTTTCACCTGGCGTAGGGGAAGACCAGCTGTTTTCCAGTAGTTTCTCTTCAGAAAAGTGGTTCTTACCCTTAGCTACATGTTGAAATCACCTGGGAAGCTTTGTGACTACAACCTGAGACTGATTAAATAGTCTGGGGATAACCTGCACAACAGAACTTTTAAAAACTCTTCAGGTGATTCTAACGTGTGGCCAGAGATAAGAATCTGATCTTTCTTAAGATATCATAACAAAAGATCTTCGGGTAATTAAATACAGTGATCACAAAATGAACTGTCAAAGTTTTGGGGTAGTAATTTCACAATTCGACGCTTGACTACTCCTCAAAGTCTAGAGAAGGCTTCTGTCCCATTGATGATGCCTACTGTTTATAATGGTTAGGTCTTTCCTGGCCTAAGGACTGAAAGAGCAAATCGTGAGTAGCCTCCAGCATCTCCCCCCCCCCAAAAGTCTCCGTCAATCTGAAACTCATGAAGTAGCATGGTAACTCAAAAGTGACTTGCTCTCTAAGGAAAAACTGGTAGCATTTTCCACTTGGACATCTGATACTTCATAATCTCACAAGTGGTTTTCTCGATTTTGTTCTCAAAGTCTAAGACCTTCTAAACTATCTCATCTGATGAAAGTACAAATAAATGGAGCTATTCCCATTAAAAATAAAATGGACATGAGAAAATTAGAAAATGTTTCACTTTATTAAGCACTTGTCATGTCAAAGTAACCGCTAATTTCATTTTGATAAAAGCAGATAAAATGCCATTGATAAATGCCATTTGATAAAATGCCACTTAATTCATTTTAGTTCTCATTAGCACAACACTTCCATCTAAATTAAGTGTGGTCATCTCAGAGCACGTGGTGGCGGGCGAGGTAGAAAAATCAGCCGACCCGGCCCTGGGGATATAGCTCAGTGGTTCCAGTGCCTGTCTTGCAAGTGCAAGGACCCAGGTTCCATCCCCAGTAACCACATAACAATACTGGGCGTGGAGATCACCCCTGCAGCAACCAGTACCGCATACCACAGTGCCGGGCGTGGTGGCTCACGCCTGTAATCCTAGCACTTGGGAGGCAGAGGCAGGAGGATTGCTGTGATGTGAGTTTGAGGCTGAGCTCAGGGCCAGCCTGAACTACTAAAGTGAGACCCTGTCTCAAAAAAAAAAAAAAAAAAAAATCAGCTAAACCAAGAAACATATTTCTCTGAGATATTATTGAAAGTCCAGCCTCAAGTTTTTTTTAAGGTGTGGTTTCTGACTCCCTTCCCCATGG
The DNA here is from genome assembly GCA_004026965.1 of Petromus typicus. NCBI lineage: Eukaryota > Metazoa > Chordata > Mammalia > Rodentia > Petromuridae > Petromus > Petromus typicus. Next base: position 2,421 of record PVIR01015826.1, read on the forward strand.
ACAAGACATTCTCTTTTATTAAATACAGCAAACAATGTAAACCACCCTTCTGTATTGGCACCATACTGTACCAAAGGATAAATGATCCCTAGCTCCCTAAGAAAATGGTTTTTCAGACTTTCACTGGGTCAGTTGGAAACCTACAGGTGAAAAAACCAAGGCAAATTGTGAGTCTTCAATGCTGCTTACTTGCCTCTGGGGTTTGGCAGTAGCACTGCAAAGGTTTCTTTGAAGTCTGTTCCGTACCAACAGGTATTTCCATTTTTTTTAATAATCTTTATTGGTACATTAAATATACACATCATGATTGCACTCCATAATGGGGATTTGTACCAGTATAAGACACCACTTAATTCTCATTTTTTCCCATAGCCCTACCCACCCCTACCACCCCCCCATATACATAAAATTTGTTTCCTTACTTTTTTTGTTACAATCTCAACATTGTCCCCTTTCACCTTATTTTACATTGGCTTTCTTTAGAAAAGAGGTCTCAATCCATGTTTAGGAACACTAGTTTCCACAAAAGAGTAGCAGACCATTTTACTTTGCCTTTCAATTTCCTTTATGCTATACTTCAGTAAGTCTGAGGCATGAACTAAATTTGAGACAAGATTGTATCCAACAAAACTGACAAAGTTGTAATATGTTATACCTATGCTAAGAAACAGCATCTGGCCACAGCTGTATCTTAAACCCCAAAAGGAAGGCAACTTCAGCTTCTGCAAGTCTACAGTTCATTGTTATTACAAAGCTGGTTCTTTGGCAAAGATTGGTGGCCACCTAAGTAGTCAGAAGATAAAAAAAACAAACATTTGAAAAGGAGATAAAAGTGACCACTTTACTGCACAGGTAGAGTGTTGCTTTTGTGAACTGCTTGGGACCAGGAATCTCTCCAGATTTGGCAGATTTTATCTGAGTGTTTTTCATGTCAAATTCCAAATTCATTGATATGTATAGGCTGAAGGTAATTTTACACGATATTTTTAGTGTGCCTATATGTTAAATATGACTGATCAGATGAAAATGTGTGAAATTTTCCACTTGTCAACCCTTGGAAAGATTCAGAATTTGAGGTGCTTAGAACTTTAGTTTCAGAGTAATGATACTCAACTTGTACCATCACACTCAGATGAAATTCAGAAGCCCAAAACGTGCACATATCTCTTCACTCAGTACTATTTCTGCATAACACTGTCCTACAGATTAATTTTACCTAAGAAGTTGTGCAGTTTTACAGCATCATTGGCATACATCTCTCCAATTTAGCATTATCAAGGAAAACCTGCAAAGTGGTGGACTGATGATATAAGGAGGGTTATTTAACAAGGCATGTTCAGTATCATATAAACGGCAGTACACAGAAATGCAAACAGTATAAGTATTTGAATCAGAGGGAAAGTTATTGGATCCCATTTTAATCTTTAACTCCCTCTTGATTATTTCTAGTTTTAAAAAACTAACAGTTGACTCCTTTTTCAACATCTGATTTACTAAAAATAAATTATGAACAACAGATCACTGACTACAAACCTACACATCTTGGTTAAACCATATTAACAGCATTTTAAATCATTCACACTATAAATACAGACTTAGATCTGCAGTTCATAAACTCATCCCTAGGAGGGAACATGCTTTACTTCTTGTTAGCCATTATGCTTTTCATAGTCACACTACTTCTAACCACCAAGGACTTGTTACTTTTCCTCTAGGTTTTCATGTTTTCTGGAGTCTGACAAAAATTGCCTTTAATATGTATATCTTATTTGCCTGATCTGATCATTATTTTTCTAGTCTCTACACTGATCTCACCTTTAATGACCAGTGTTAGAAAACCTGTGGCACATGTACCACAGTGGGCTTTTTGCTATTGCTGTGATCTCTAAAAGGTTCATTATCGCTGATCTAGAGTCATCCAGGTTCCACAATTGTAGTCAGCATTGTAATGGAGCAAAGGCAATGAAGTGAATAAATAAGCATCAGAGACACAAGTACTACTGAAATCACTTCGTGCTCCTATCATATGCAGGCCAGGAAATGTTTACCTGACACCACCAAAAAGGCGCTGTCAGTTTTCAGCCCATTCGCCTTCTGGATTTTTGGTAAAGCCCCTAACAGTCAATAGTCAAGACGGCTGCCTAACATATGCTGACTGGCCACTGCTACTCTTGAGTAGAAACATCTAGCAAAAAGCAAAAGAATACACAGTGCAGTTAGCCCGTTGCTTGTTTTGTCCATGGACATGCTCTGACTAATTTTGTGGACCATTTTATCCAAGTGAAGAAAATAAACAACACTGCAACTTGGCTCTGGCTTCTAAAAAGCAGCCCTTAAAGTGAAAAAGCCTTGAATGATGAGAAACCTGAGACTCAGCCTCCAGGGTAAAACTTTTCTGTGATTAATTTTCTTCATTTATAAAATGAGGATGCTTTCAGATCTTAATCTGCAAGTCTCTAAATTCTCAAAGTTAGGAGAAGTAAGCAGGAATATGCATTTCAATGACAACAATTTAAGCTATTAAATCTTTTTACTGAATGTCTGACTATATGAAGATACAGAATAAAAATATACAATGGATTAGTGATTTTGCAATTATCCTGTTACTTCTTTTACATAACCCAACTGTATAATTCAAGATTTAAAGTAAGTTTTTGGCATTAATTATTGGCTTGCACATCAAATTCACATGAACATAGTTAAATTCCCATTTCATTTTGTCCTAGGAGGAAACTGGGCTGCCAAGAATTGCTCCAGCTCCCTTTCGCAAGCAGCATGTTTTTAAAAAGAAAAAATAGGGAGGGCCCTTTTGTAAAGGTTTTAAACAAGAAGCACTTAGGTTACTGCTCAGTCTCCTTTTTAATAAAAATGGTTAATAGAAGTTTGTTCCATCATGCTTGATACTCTCCACCTTTAAAACACAAAATTTATAAGCACTCCAAATATTTTTAATGGCACGTCATATTTTGCTTCTTTTTTTGAAAGTGTGAGATTATTTCTAGCAATGTCTGGATAAACTTATATCAAGAGTCTGCTCAGTAGTATTGGGAATGCACCTGCTTGCCAACTCAAATAATTTCTGGAGAAACAAACATTCTACTTAAAAAGGAATCAGAGTCACATTATTTGAACAACCAAGAGAGACTCCATTAACAAAATGCAGCAAGAATTCACAGTATAAATCAACTGTACTAGTAAATGGCCTTTTGCAAAAGCAGCTTCAAGGGTAATACCCCAAATACAAATAGTCTCTTAATTTCATCACACATTTTACACTTTGACATACTAAAAATAAGCCTAAGTGTCACGTGAAAGATGAGACTGAATGATATTCATATTATTTGGTATTGTATATAGCACAGCACAAAAGAGATCTGAAAACTTTAAGAACCACTATTGAAGCTCAAAGTTTCCTGACCCACAAAGTTCAGAAGATACCACAGGTGAGTACCTGGGAACAAACTCAACGCAAGCAACAGATGAGGACTGACACTGCTTTTGATGGGGAAAGATCAGGCTCAGAGAGACACCATGCGGCAGCAACGCTAGCCCTTGTAGAGCTTTTACTAAACAGCCCACTGAGCTCCTGGAGCACACACAGGTCCAACCACTGCCAGACGTGCACAACCCTGACTTAAGAAATAGTGGCTTTAATCATCCCAAGAGATAAGGTGCCACTGACTTATCTTTCTCTCGCGTCATGAAGACTCTGCCCTGAACTGGTTAGTCACTAGCGCCTCTAACTTTCGAGGACTGTAAGCTCCCTTGAGGGTTAGGTTACCCAAAGGATCGTGTGTCAGCCTTCAGCTACTAGGGAACGGGAAGGACACCAAGATTAAATGAATCCTAAACGGTTTATCAGTTTGTGACCGTTTTTAAAAGGCATTTTTCCTCTCAGAAAAATGTGAGTCTATAATACAATGTAGAGTCTTATAGATGTGTACTTATCTCCCAATTCAATGAATTATATCATATATACATACATGACTTTTTACATGTAAATCGTACCTCAATAAAAATAAAATTTGGACAAATAGAGATAAGAGGATTTGGGGAGGGATTAGGAATGTGTTAGGAAGAGGGTAGGGAGACTGTATTTATTTTGAATCAGTTGTATTTCAAACGTCACTACAAAGACCTCCAAAGTTCTGAAAGATACGGGTCACAAACTGAAGTTACCATTTAAGAAAACAACTAAACGACCGCGCATGTAGATAGGCCTTGAGCCTGTGAACACAAACTAAAAGGGCTGTCACAGATTTCTACACAGCCTCCCAGGCTCAGCACGCCACTAAAAAGATCTTCTATACAGTTTCTGCTGCAGACGTTTCTCCAATTAGGGCAATTTCCGTCATCACTTTTGTCTGCCACAGAAGGTTCGAACACCGAGGTCTTGCTTTAAAAACGCGAGTTGGGAGACACTTAATCTGACACAGACTCATCTCTTGGAGAGCGAGACCAAAGCAAAGCATTTGCACCAAGCCTTTCTTTTCCATCAATACTAGGCTTCCTCAGGCCTGTCCAGATGAGGAATTCCTTCCCCACAGCCACGCCACAAAGCTGCACACCTTTCGGGGTTCACATTTCATGTCCTGCTTGTATGACAAAACAGGAAACTTACAATTTAACTTCGTTTTTTATTCACCACGGAAAATGTCTCCCCCTCGGCCCCAGGGAAGGTGTCTTTCCACCTAACAGAAGTGTTTGAGCCCCATCTGTTTCCCACTGACCCTGACTCGCAGCAAAGCCGGCCCAGCCCAAGCAACGCCACACCGGGCTCCGGTGGACAGCAATGCACCTGCGCTTCGGAAATTAAAGTTGACAGGTGCTGCATTCCAATGTGGCCACAGCTGAGCCCGGCCAGGTGAAACCACTTCCTGCAGGGCCAGCTCTGGGCGTCAGTGCGGGTTTAGGGGAAGGTGAGGCCGACAGGACCTGTGGGGCACCTGACGGGAGAGAAGACGACCCGCGACAGCAAGGCAAAAGCACCCTGCTGCCCCCAAGATGCCCAGGCCACCAAAAACCACCAAATCACAGCGTCCTGCCTTCCGCGGCTCAGCTGCCGCGCGGTGCCTCCTTGCCCTCCGGGAGAAGCCGGGGGAAGTGGCTGCAGGAGGCGCCCAGTCCCGCGCTCACCTTCTGCTGCCTCCGGGCCATGTCCGTGGGCTGCTTGGCGTTGAAGGGGTACGCGATGCACCGCACCACGAAGACGTAGAGCTGCAGGCGGATCCGGCGCTCCTGCTCCTCGTCCAGCTGCCGCTGGGGTTCGTCTCGCCCCTCGCTGAGCCCCGAGGGGCTCGGGCTCCCGGGTCCCGCGCCGCCGCCGCCGCCGCCCGAACGCCCCGGCGCGTCCCGCCGCCCTTCCCGAGCCGCGGCCGGGGGCGCTCGCTGGGAGCCGCCGGCCGCCACCTGCACCTCGCGGCTCTCCTCTTCCAGCCCCTCGTCCGACTCCTCTTCGCTGGAGGACGGGTCCAGCATGGTGCCCCGGGGCCCCGCGCGCCTCACTCCGGCGCCGGCTCCCGTGGGTCCGAGGGCGCCGCGGGCCGGAGCGCAGCGGCTGCGGAGCGAAAGGAAAAGTGGCCGGAGCTCTCCCGCCGGACACGTCGAGTCGGAGCCGGAGTGCTTCCTCCGCCAGGGCGCGGGGCGGGAGGAGCGCGCCGGGAGGGAGGAGCGCGCGGAGGGGGCGCGGGGGAAGAGGCGGAGTTAGCGCGGGACGGGGCGGGGGGTGGGGGAGCCCGCGCCTCCGACCCGCCCGCCCGCGGCGCCGGTCAGCCAGCGGCGCCGCCCCAGGCCCCGAGCCCGCCCGGCCCGCGCGGCCCGCGCAGGTGGGGAACCTGTGGCGCCTCCGACGAGCAACACGTGGAAGGGAATCAGGAGCGGGCGCGGGGCGCCGAGTGCGCGTGCGTGTGCGCGCCGGCCCAGCGGGCGGGGAGGACAGGGTGCCCTGCGGGGTGCCCCGGCGAGCAATTTGCAAAGGGAGCGCCCACCTGCGGCTGCGCCGACCGCCGTGACCTGCTGCCGGCCGTCTTTTCTCCCGCTCAGCTCCCAAGGAAGGTGGGGGTGTCTGGGGGCCGGAGAGAGCGCTCCCTGGCCGAGGGGCCAGTCGGGTCGTCCCTCCGGCCTGACCAGACTGCCCGAGTCTAAACCTGAGCGCAGAGAAGTGGAACTGGGCCGCTGGTCTCAAACCCGGCTTGAGACTTTGAAAAGTCGCCCGCCTTTCTCTGCTGCTGTGTGACGCTCTGTTGAAGTCCAAATTATAAAAGTCCCCTGAACGTACAGAAGAGAAAGCGGCTTGCCTTTTCAACAGTTTTATTTCTGCAAACGCATAAGGGTGATAGTTTATATTTGCGAAATGACACTAATTCAGCTCAAACGCAGCTTGATTCTTTTCTGGTTGAGGTGCCAGTGACTGAAAACAGGTACTATAATATAAACACTCGACAAATATTTTGAGCCCCTGCCTGTGTCCGGCCAGCGATGTTGGCTTTTGGCCGAGCCCGAGGTGGATCGGACCAGACGACAGTCTGTGGCTGACGTTTCTGGCCTCCAGTGGGCGTCCCCTAGCAGCACCTGCAGCTGCCTAACTGCGGAGATTTCTCTGTGCCAGAACCACCTAGCAGTTTCTTTTTGTGCTTCTGTTACTTAGGTCCTTAGTTCCAACAGAGAGGAAAAGCGGTGCGTTCAACAAGGTAAGAGTGCAGGGCCCAGGCTGGCAGGGAGAGGGAGCTGGGAAATTATCACGAGAGAAAGGAGCTTCGCAGCCCACTGGCCAAATGGCAGGTGCAGCGTTTTCGAGCCACTTCCACGTTAGATGCTGCAGAGACTTCCCTTGTGTGTTTACTGACATTCTCCCTAGATGAAGAAAAGCCAGGAGGCATTTACTGCAAAGGAGCCTTGCTTATATATCAATCCTTAACTGGTCCTGTAATAATAAAGCTCCCCTAGGAGCCTGGCTGCGTTCTGAAAGCCAAAGGCCAAGGAATAAGATATGGAAAAATCCCATCTATTTAAAGGTAGGTAAACTTAGATCTTCGTACCTGATGCTCAAATAGCACTTTACAGTTTGCAAGACTCTATGAAATTATTTGCCTATCATCATCACAGTAATTTTCCAAGACAGGTGATCCTGTTAGTATAATGGCCCTTTGCACCAGATTCTGCACTAAGCTCCTTTCATATCTGAGTTCTTAATTCCACTGTATAGATAAGGAACCTGTGGTTACAGAACTAGGGACTAATAGAATAAGAATTCAACATAGTTCCTAATTTTAAACAGTGGCCTTTTCTACTGCAGTTTGCATTACTAACAAATGAGCATACTGAATATATGTTTATTGAAGTGACAGCTAAGAATTTAATTCCTAGAAGGATGAGTACAATATAAATATTGTAGCTTTATTTTTCTTTTCTTTCCAACCACGCTATTGCCACAGTTTATATCTCCACACTATAGGAATCTCATGTGAAAACATATAATAAATTTTACAATAGCATGTACTGTGTTTTCTTAATGAAGATGAACATAGTTAAGAGGCAGAATTTTAATATCCAAAAAATGCTTAAAATTTTCATTAAACATACAGCTTCAACATGTGGTAGTTTCTTAAGCAGTGTTCTAGTGTATCTAGAAGAACAAGGTACAGTTTTTAAGCAAGTTACATACAGCTTAAAGAATCACAAATGAAGGCCAGGGATTTAGCTCAGTGGTGCTGCACCTGCTTCAAAAGCACAAGATCTTGAGTTCAATCCTCAGTAAAAATAAATAAATAATAATGGCAAATGAAAAAAAAAAAAACATTGTCAAAAACAAATCAGTATGGAAATTATAATCCAATGATTTAATCAATAGCTGAGAAGAAAACGGTAATACTGTAAAAAAACACTTCATTCCAGGGATAGTAAGGCTTCCAGGATTCTCTGCATGTCGCAAAGAATGATTCAGAGTGTGGTTATGAAGCCTGTGTAGACGGGAGGAGGAGCACTGGCAAAGGCAGGAAATTGTTTGCCACATTAGAAAACTACAAGTAATGGGGCTTACCTGATGGAGGAATACGTGTGAAGGTGTGGGGAAGAGACTGGAGAAGAGGCAAAGGCGAGGCCTTGTATGTTGTGCTTCGAAGTTAAGCCATGTCCTGCAGGAAACGGGGATACATTTTGGGAGTTTTAAGTAAGCCAAGATATACTGTGATCTGTAGCATTTAAGTCTGTCTGTGGCAATGCAAGGGTGGTGAGATCAGAGACAAGAGGACATTGCTAAGGAAATCTAGAGAAAGAGCTGGGAATTGAATTTAGAACAGGAGAAAACAGGAAAAGGAAAGCTTGAGATGGACAAGTATGGAGAATTGAGGGAGAAGGTCAAGGGTAAAATAAGATTCTCAGAATACAGTATCTTGATTCATAATCGAGGAAATGTTGACTTCTAGATGACAGTTTGGGAGAAGCTTCAAATCATTGAGAAGTTTATGCAACATGTCAGAAAATCCTAGACAGAATGAAAACTTGTTACTCAAATCTGCATAAGGGTATCAAGGGACTGGTGGTAGCAAAGTTAAAAAGTGAATGACAAGGGCTACACAGGAAGCTACATGCTCAAAAAGAGAAAGGAGGCCAAAAATGGGGCTCTGGAGAGCTCTTCTCCTTGACTTTCCTTCAATTAAACAATGGTCTGCAGAAAACTAAAATGAAGACCCATTTGTTAGCAATTAATTTTACTCTAATACTTTTAATTAATGCTTTCAGTTTTGTTCTTATGCTGATGTTCTTGCAAAATTTGTCCCTCACCTATTCCATTTTCTGGTCATTATAACATTAGTTGATGTTCTGGAACAATTGATTAAGTGATGCCAAGATGAGATGGATTAGTTCATGCCATTGAATAACACATTCAATACACCTGAGCTTATTCAATGATGCATTTTTTTTTAACTTTTGCAAAGGTAGGCATAAAAATAATTGAAGTTATACTGCTTTTTAATGAAACACCTCTAATGCTAAATAAAGGTAGATGCACAATAATGAGATATAAAATGTACTTTTGAAATAGTATATAAAGAAATAGGTGTATGACCTGAATACCTATGGATGGGTGGGCTGTTTTCTAGTTAAGATTGATTTGACCTGCAAGGAAGGTATTAACTCTTTAAAGTCATAAATAAAAACATTCTTTCATGAAACAGAAGTGTTTGGGGCATCCACTATAAATGCTTACTTACTATTCTATTAAAATAAAAACAATAAAATGTAGCCTCCGAAAAAATACACATAAAACAGATAAACAAAAGGAAATAACTATAGCAATATATGTTTCTGTAGTGTTAGGGGAAAATTCTCAAAATATCCCTTGTTTTTTGGAAGTAGATAGTATTTTATCTTATGGAGGTGAACTATATTGTTGTAAGCAAAGTTATTTTACAACAGAGTGGAATCATTTTTGTGTCAAAAGCAAGGACCCATTTTATATTTGGGAAACCTGTAGTTCAGAACTCAATTAATCAAATTAGTGTGCATTTAGGGAAGTAATATAAAAACAATTTTTGAAACATTAAGATAAGTATTCATGTCTTACAAGGTAATTATCCTTTTGAAAGTTTCATTTAAATCCCTTTTCTCTCCTTAATCAACATTTTTTCCTGTCCAGTTAGATCCAGAGTCTACAAAAGGAACTGTTCTGTGACCCATTTTATACCTAATGGGCAAAAGTTACTGTGAAGCTTACATGTCCAAGCAAAATACTTAAAAGGCAATTTAAAAGGAAATGGGGTGTAGGGATAAGTAAAAAGTGGAAAAATAATGTGATGGTAATTTAAAAAAAGGAAAAGCCTATGTATATAGGGGGCAGGGAGTTGTGGGGTGGGTAGGGGAATGGGAAAAAATGAGAATCAAGTCTTGTCATATACTGGTACAAATTCTCAATGCTGAAAGTGATTATCATGTATGTGTATATATAATGTAATAATAAAGATTTGAATTGAAAAATGCAAGTTGTAATCTCAATCCTAAAAAAAGGCAGCCTGATATGTAGATATTTCTCAATGCCAAGCATCTTACTGTTTTTATTATTGCTTTAGTGTTAAGTTCACTCCAGCATTAGAAGTGTAAGAAGAAAATGTAGCTGAAAATGATTCTATGTGTTTATGTATACATAACAAGGCCCAGAATTTGTATTTATAGATTACTAACCTTGAAACAGACTAAAGTAACTCTCAAATATGTGTTATTTTGTTAAGATTTTAGAAATTCTTTTTTTTTCCCCTGTATTAAGGATCAAATGTGGGACCTTGCATTTGCAAGGTAAATCCCTGGCCCAGAAATTCTATAATATTTAGAAGAAGGTGACTTCAAATAAAAAGCTACCATCCTTCAGCTCTAGTAACTTCTTCACTATTTATTAGTGATTGATTATATCTGTTATTCTTTCATTTTCAGTAGTATGAGAAATTTGATGGAAATAATCAAAAGCAAGTTGGGTTATGAAGTGGAGGGAAGATGAAAACTCAGGGCACTTTGCACCCTATGAGTCCAAAGCGTCTTAAGGAAAGTTTTGCATTAATTAAGATACCTGTGTGTATATGATTATCATGGTCTTTGGTGATGTAGAGGATATTTGCATGTTAAATGTTAATAGAATTCCAAAGTATGCGAGATTTTTGTGACAACTAATAAAATCTGGGAACAATGCTTATGAATAGATAAAGTAATACAAAGCCAGAGCCTTTTTCCCTCCAGCTTTCCTAGTTTTGTACTTATCGACTTTATTGTTAAACACATTTTCTACTGGTCAATAATATGCATTGAGTGCCTGTTTTATATTAAGCACTACACTGGGCTGCTCTAATGACAGAATTGCATTGATTGACTGGGAATCCAACCAATGTCTCACTGAAGAGATGAGAGTTCTACTACCATGAAAAACAATATTCAATGACAGTGTTCAGGAAAACATAAATAAATTGAAGTAGAGTTTTTATCACAGAAAATTATAAGGGAAGTAGAAGTGACACTGGGCAGAGAAAGTAAAAGCTATGTCTTTACTAGCTAGCAAAAAATCACTCTGTAAAGTACTACTCAGTATGACTCTGGTCAGTAGCAATTATACTCATACATTTTGTTCTCAAGACTTATTTTCATCCTTACAAGTTAATGACTCAAACAACTTTTATTGGTGTAAGTTATATTTTTCACATTAGTGAAATAAAATGAAAGATTTGAAATAGCTATTGATGTAAAATGGTTAAACTTGCTATATAATAAAAATCATGTCTTTGTTGAGTACTCTATACTAGGGTGAAATGTTGAGTATCTCCACTTTACAGTAATCTCATTTCTCTAACCTCTGTAATGTCTCATTTAATAAATTCTTAGCAGATTTTTCATTTAATCTCTTGCTATTCATTGCTTTGATTTAAGCAAATGAAAAGAGTAATTTCATATATATTTTTTAAACCCCATACTTTTAAAAGCCAGTATTTGAATAGCTTCTTATCTGACTGTGGATATTCTTCTTTAATATCACAACAAAGCCAACGTACATTAGGCTGTTAGAGTTAGGTACAACAATGTAAAATTGACATTGTATCAAGAACTGTTCTTACTAATTGATATTTTAAAATCTCAGTGTATTTTGTACTTCGATGTTTTGTTTTGTTGGTACAAGGGATGGAAGTCAGGACCTTGAGCTTGCCAGGCAGGTGCTATCCCACTGAGCTAAATCCCCAGCCCATATTTTCATACTTTGAATGAAGGTTTTACCTATTCATAATTTTGTCATGTCATTTATTGTTCATTTGGAAAACAGTTTCATTGAATGATATAGATGTTCCAAATGTTGGCATATTTTAGCATTTGGTACAAAAAAAAATCACATTTGTCACTAACCACCAATCTCAAGACAAGTACAGAAAAACTATCAACTCAGAGTGGGAGAGCATTTTACAAAAGTATAATTTTCACTTTTGAACTTGAATATCTCTGAAAATGATACATTCAGTTGTTTTCATTAAGCTGACAACCTTGCTTTATTCCCCTTAGAAAAACTGTCAGCCAAATATTCAGGTGTGAGTCATTATAATTTGTTTCTCTGTTCTTTCAAGCAAACATAGGCTTCCATGAAATACTAGAGAGGCTAGCTACAATTGCAAAATGCTTTTCCATGAGACAACCGTCATACTTGTCATCAGAGGTAGTTTATTCAATACTTCAAATGTCACTTCACAGAATATTCTTTAAGTACACTCAATTTTTATAAGTGCCTCTAATGATTAAGAATCAACAAAATTAGTAACAGTTATTGCTTTACCTGATTCACTTCTAAATGAAATCAGTAATTTTTCCACACAGACTCATTTTCTCCCTCATTCATATTGTCTCTCTCTCTGTGTCTCTCTGAAACAATGTGTACTACTGAAGAATACATATTTCCATGCAATATTTTGGTTCACAGACTTGACTAATAACAAGACACTGGAAGTTTTGCTACCATCGCTTTTGCAGCATGAATGTGAGGCCCACAAAGGACAAAAAAACAAACAATGGTCTAGCATGCTTAGGAAAATAACCTTATAAACTCTTCCAATAGGTTTGATTGACCCCCAAGATTTGAGGGTCACATTTAATAACCCCTAGTTTCTAGGTTATGTCATTAATTTTACTATTGCACAATGGATACATTGGTATTAGCAAATATTCATCTAAAATATTAATCTTTCAGTCAATATAAAGATAAAGTAGATATAATTTTTATTATTATTATTGTTATTATTATTGTTATTTTGTGGGGGGCGATGCCTAGGATCACACTCATGACCTTGCCCTTGGAAGGCAGGTGGCAGCACAGCTGAGCTAAATCCCTGCCCTAAAGTAGATATTATACTACCTTAAGCAAATATATCCAGTGCATGAAGATACAGATTTTTAAAATGTTTTCCTTTCTAGTTTAAGTGATCAGGCGTCAGACTTTTCATGAACAGTTACATAATCTGCCTTTCAAATTAAAAGCAATGTATTACATAAGTTTCTTGTAATAGTAATAAACGAATTTATTTATTTTTTTTTTACTTAAAGGTAATTCTACATTTGGTAGCCTAAAAGCTTCTATATCCCCTAATGCAGGGCCTTGGATCTAACTGTAAATATTATGTTATTATTATAAACCTGAAAAGTCTTTTAATTTATTAAACTAAAATAAGCCAACATTTCTATATGATTTGTAGCCATCATGTTACTATTTGAAATTAAAACAGATAAACATAAATCCATATGAGCCATTTTATTCATGCTGCTCTTTTTATATCATTCAGTTCCAGTAGAAGATGACTCAAACTCCAGTGGTTGTGTGTGTGTGTGTGTGTGTGTGTGTGTGTGTGTGTGTGTGTGTGTGCACAAGCACATTTCAGAGAGAGGCATGCACAGAAACAATATGAATGAGAGAGAAAATGAATCTGTGGAAAAATTACCAATTCCACCACAACTATGCATCCCTACCTAATTAAGTTCCTTGATTTCACTTACCAAAATTATAAATATAAGATATAAATGTTTATAAAGGTTAAAATAAAGAATATTAAACTCTAGGGAATCTGGAAAATCCTAAAATCGTACATGAAATGAATAACCCCTATGAACTGTTTTCTTAAAAGAAGATTCAGAATTTTTATCAGGGAAAACAAGACTCCAAAAAGTGAAGAACCATTGTATCTGGGTTTTGATTAGAACAGATAAATCATGAAGTGCCTCAGGTCTGTATTTGATGAGTAAGGTAAAGACTGAGGATATAAACCATGCATACAAAATTATGTCTTAAAAATTCATTGAAGATTTGTGTTCATCAGTTTTTCTATAACCTCCTTAAGTTGAATATAGGCTATACATTAAAATAGTAAAGAAGTAAAATGGCATTAGGAAGTGTTTACTTTAAAATATTTTTATCTAAAAGTTGAAAAATAAAATGACCATAAATCACTTATGAAAACAATGAAATGCCAGAGAAGAGATATTTACAGTTTCAGCAGATAAGTAAAGCAATCAAATCTAACGTTCTCAACACTGCTTAGGAGTATGGAGCATGACTGATAAGAACATGTCTCCTTTCCATCACTTCACTGGATCCATAGTGTCTTCACAAGGTGTGGTTCAATGACGTCCTCCTGTCCTAGAGACTGATAGTATTCTTAAACTGGACATACTAACCACTTTTCCTTTCTACATTGACAGGTTCCCCTGCCATAATTTTTATTGATATAGCTTTTTCATTCTCAAACTAAAAAAAAAAAAAATTGTATTTCCGATTTTTTCAAATATAGAAATATCCATAAGATGGTGCTATGTCTTTAATTTGGTCAGATTCTTGAATGCTAAAATACATTTACTACAAATGAAATTAAAAGTCTAAGTTAGAGTTCTCTGCTTAGTATATCAGGTGCTGCCGAGCAAACAATGTAAATATAATTGGAAGTTTTAAATTAGCTTAATTTTCACATATCCTATAATACTAAATATCTTTGTTCAAAAAAACCTATAAAACCTAAAATTCTGGGCCTGGGATTTAGCTCAGTGGTTGCAGCACCTGCCTTGCAAGTGCAAGAGACCCAGTTCTATCCCTGGTAACCACATACAACATGGGGCCTCATGCCCACCAGCAATCAGTACCACACACCACCATGCAAGGCGTGGTGGCTCATGCCTGTAAGCCTAGCACTTCAGGAGGCAGAGGCAGGAGAATTGCTGAGTTTAGGATCAGCCTGAACTACAAAGTGAGACCCTGTCTCAAAACACAAAACAAAAAGCCCTGTAAAACTTATACCTGTTAGTTGCTTGGCATAAGTTTAAAAGAAAAACAAACAAACAAACAAACAAACTGAAACTCTCCTTCTATTTTCCGAAGAATAGCCACTTTGCATATTCTTTATGAAACAAATGAAGCAATTGAATTATATGCAGTATCAATTTATACCAAGGTCTTGAAAAGTCCTTTGAAATATCGCATTTGATGGAAATTAGAAATGGCATTGCATGCAAGCACTTCTTTCAAACCTTGAAAAACTGTACAGGAATTAGCTCTATAACTTTTATACCTAGTGAGATTATTTATCCTGCAAGGAGAAAGTAATTTAAGATATGCTAACTATGCAATGTGTTTATGATTTGGTGTGGTAGAGCCAAGAGATATATTATTTCACTTCCCATTTAATTATTACTCATGAACAATATTTAATTTAGGAAGTAGAGCATTTGAAAGTTGGTTATTGTCTTTTATTTTTGAAATGAATAATATTTTATCAAAGAAAAGAATTTTATAGTGGATCTGACAAAGGAAAGATTGTTCCTGAGAGGAAATATTTATATATATAAATATTTATTCATGCTGCTCTTTTTATATCATATTTATATTTATATATAAATATATATAAATAAATATATAAATAAATATATAAATAAATACACATATAAATAAATATATAAATAAATATATAAATATATATTTACATACATATTTATATATTTATATTTATATCATATTTATATTTATATTTAAATATATGTGTGTGTGTATACATATAAAATTCTGTCTATACATATGTGTGTGTGTGTGTGTGTGTGTGTGTGTGAGTAAAAACAAAGTCAGTGACCAAGGGTGGATCACATGACCACATGGGAATTGGAAACGAGATATTTACTGACGTGATTTGAGGGTCAATTTGATCTCACAGATTCACTTTTTAATTGCTTAGATTTTTTCTGCATTTGGACAATTCCTTCTTCTCAATCACACTATTGGGACATTTCTTAATCCAAAATAATGCTGTAGTTTGGCATAAAACTGAATAAATTCATGGACATGATAGAGTACTAGTAAACAAAAAATTTTATACATTACTCTACAAAATAGTGAAACATAATAATAGTTACTGTTAGAAACTTTTATATTTAAGCTAAACTTTCTGACAGCAATACATTCTAGTATTTTTTAAATTATAAAATAATTCAAAAAGCATGTGATAACAGATTTGTGCAGACATTGTTACCTTCTCAAATTTCTCAGAACATGACTTTCTTAGTTTTTTAATGTGTATTTTACTTTTTAAACTGATATAGAATATTTGAATGATAATGGGGCTAACATAAATAAGATAATAGCACAAATTAAATTACATTGAGTTAGAGGAATAAAGCAAAACTGAAGAAACATCAGGTAAAATTATCCACAGTCATTGTCATTAAAATGACCACAATATTTTGACTATTTTTCCCCTCATTTGATCTTACTGTTGATTTTTTCATGATATAATAAACATTTATATTAATAATGCTTTTCCATACACCACTTTCTGTTTTGTTTTTAGTGGGGGGAATAGTCTTATGAAGTATAAGATATATTGTGTAGGCATTAAAAATATTAGGAAGATCAGTAATATTTAGAAGTTTTATTTGTGTGTTTATTTTGAAAGTAGATTAAAAAGATCTACTGTAAAAAATAATGCCTATCAGGTTCTTCAAATGAAACAAAGAACTTAAATGTCTCTATTGGGAAAGACTAAGGCACCAGAAGGAGATGTCTGCAGGGAAGTTTCCCATATCAGCTGAAAAGCCATAATGAATGTCACAAACCAGCATGAGACAGGAGTGTTATCATGGAAATCCCCAGTGCTTACTTAACCCACTCGGTATTCATGAAGAATTGATTGTGAGCCAGGCCCACTCTTAAAAAGAGGAGATAGAATGATGTGCAGAATAGATACAATTTTTCTCTCATGAAACAAGGTTTAGGGAAGAAGACAGCTATTAATTCAAAAAAACACACAAATAAAGATTAAATATATACTGAAATACCTGTGGTTAAAAAAAAAAGTTGTGGTGTATATTTGAACGTTCCAAGGCAAACATAAATTTGGTTGGTTCTCCATTCCTAAAAGAAAAGCGTGGTGGTTGGAGCATAGAGAATTCAAGCTAGGTAGTGAAGAACCTTGCAGGTCATATTCAAGGTGTTGACATTTATCCTAAGAGCATGGATGGAGGTTAAATATCAGAGTATATTCATATGTTTAATTTTTTATAATAAAATTTGCTCAGGCTGTTCTGTAGAGATTAAGAGGCAAGAATAAGTGAAAGTAATAGAAATGGAGGGAATGGAACAATTGGAAAGGATATAGAATTTACAATTGAAATGCCTTAAATAAATGGATATTAGGCAACAATGAGAGGTCAATGTTAAGATAGTATCCCACATTTTTGAGTTCATGCAACTGTGAGCTTGAGAAATTATTTTAATGAAAAATTTTTTCACCTGTTATCAAAACTCACACTTCAGTCTCGGTAACTTCCTCATACCACAGAAATTTAAGCAGTTCATTCCTTTTGGCTTTTAAAAGATAGAAGTCCTTACCATCAGGTTAAAGTCTCCTCAGTTGGCTTTACTTTTGTATGGAGTTTTGGAAACCATAAAATTAGGTAATCTTTGGTGTGTAGGGTGGAACTATTTTCAGTACACTGGATCCTACTGAGGAATTCAAGCTATGAATTATACTTATATTCCTATTATTTAATTCCTTCCTGTGATTATAAATATTTTTCCAACTCTGAATTATAAGTAGAGTTGGACAGGAATAATAGATATTCAAGAAATAAAATTAAGAAATCATTATGATGAAAATCTTTACCAAACTAATTAGGAAATTGATCTTTCCTTTCAATACTATGGTTAGCCTGTGATTCTTAACACACTAATGACACTGATGGATTAAATTACATTGCTAGCACATTTAAATGAAAGAAATTGTTCATTATTAGAAAGAGCTATTAAAAGGTTTTTGATGAGACAGAAGCAGTTTCATTCAAAATCCTCACAAGAATATCTCTTACAAGATGAGATACTCTTAACAATGAAGGATACCTAAGTAAAATTTATTACTTCCAGATCGTTAATGGGTTTCTTGTTGGTAATGCAGTACTATTCAGATGTTCCAGTTTAATATTTTAACAAGAAAGTTTGCAGTGAATGTAACCCTTTGTAGCATCAGAGAAGTTGTACTATAAAAGGCACCTTAGGTTATAACAGAAATTAGAACCAGTTAAATAGCATTTCTAGGTTATATTTCCCTCTTATTTGGCATGTGAAGCCAACTGTTTATCTACGCTCACCCCTAAACTTCCACAGTAGCCCTGAATGGCAAGTGATAAATATAACATTTATACTTAAATGGACATACCTTGAGGATATCCTCATAAGTGAAATAAATAGGGCACAGATAGGTACATATCGCATCTTTTCTCTGGTATGAGAAAATAGAGATGTAAATGAGTCCTAGAATTGTATGTTATATATTGTGAAATAGAAAATTCTCAAAGTAAAATAGGGTGAAGGGAGAAAAATAATAAGATTATAACAAAAAAGTAAGGAAACAAATTTTATGTATATGGGGAGCAGTAGGGTGGGTCGGGCTATGGGAAAAAAATGAGAATTAAGTTGTGTCTTATACTGCTACAAATGCCCATTATGGAGTGCAATCATGATGCATATATGTAATGTACCAATAAAGATTAAAAAAAAAAAAAAAAGAACAAACCTAAAAAAAAAAGTGAGACATATCAATAAACTATATCTTGCTTTATCTCAATAAAATAAAATGATAAATAGACAATTTCTTTCTAACACAGTGACCTAATTTTCCAATTCAGATGGTCACCCGGCTGTTTTCTGAACTATTAGCGTATAAAAGCTATCTTTAACTGCAGAACAAATATTAAATTCAAATGATTGTGCAACTGATAAAACACTCTGTGAACAACAACAACAAAAAAATCCTAACATAAGACTCACCAATGTTTCAACTTCATGTTTGGTTCTTTAGAAAATCAGTACGGGCATTGTTTTTTGAGTAGTACATCAGAGATGAAGTGAACAACTACTACAAAGCAAGTCCAAATCTGTGATAAAAAAAAGGTGACTTCCTTGATTTTTCCTCATTTTTGTCAAAAATAAAAATTAGCTACCTCCTTAATTATGAGCACACTTTGTAGTTTTGCAATGTCTGAGCTCAGAAAACTATTTCAAAGGTATTCCTTCAATTTCATTTTCCACATGCTACACTTTACACACTGTTCTAACCATTAAGTGTACAGCAAGAAACAAAGCACATTTTAAAAATTGTATTTATCACACATTTAAAACTGTAAAGGACTTTAAAGACTATATATTTTCATAGTAGCTTTCATAATGAAAGCAAAGAGGTTAAAATAATTTGCCAAAATATAAGTTCTTAATTCTAGACTTTATAACATTCTGCTGAATTATAAAAATTTACTTCACATTCAGCAAAAATCAATGGTCAGATTAAATGTAGGTCAATATCTTGGATACCTGCATGTCTTTACTAAAGTCATAGATCTCTTTTCTTTGGTTAAATGTGGTTCACAATCAGTTCTAAGGGTTTATTATCCAGTTTGTATTTGATGCCATTATTGTCAATGACTTTGCTACTGTACCCAAGGTAACATAGTTGTTGCTGTCAATTGGTTTTCTCTATACGCCAATATTTGGATTGCCTGGGGATCATAAGTAGACTGCCACCCATACCTGAAGAACTAAGTGTTAGGCAAAAGAACTGCAACCTTCTCCCTCAAAAAAATCAATATATACACAGTGTTCCACTGAACAAGAAAAGAATAAACATTTTTTGGCTGTACATGATACTTTCTGCAAGGCAGACCACATATTAGCTAATAAAGCATGCTAAAGTAAATGCAAAACCTTATCATGCATATTATCAAATCACAGTCCAATAAAAGTAGAAACTATTGGTAAAGGCAATTACAGAAACTATGGAACTGTATGGAAACTAAACAATATACTCGTGAATAATGCACAGCAAAAAATAAAGAAGAAATAAGACACTTCCTAGAACTGAGTGGTAAAACCAGTGCAATACTATCAGAACTTGTAGGACACACTAAAAACAGTCCTTCAAGGAAAGCTTAATAGTTTTGAATATCCCATGGGAAAAACAGAGTGAGCCCAAATAAGTAACTGAATCATGTAACTTAAAGGTCCCAGACCAACAAGAATGATTCAAATGCAGAGCTTGTGGAAAGAAGGCAGTTATACAATCAGAGCAGAAATCAGTGAAATGGAGACCAGTAAAATGAGACATCATCTCTGACAAAGAGCTGCTTCTTTAAGTGAATAAACAAAATAGACAAACACTTAGCCAATCATACCTAAAGGGGAAGAAAAGACACAAATCAGGGCAATAAGAAATGAAAAAGTTGAAGCCACACTGGACATCACTGAAATCTAGAAAATTATTAGTAACTACTTTACAGTGTCAAAACATTGGAGAATCAAAGAGAAATGGGAAGAATCCTGAATACGTATAAATTACCAAAGCCAAACCAAAAAGAGTTAAAAAATCTTGAATAATCAATAACAACCAATAGAACTGAAGTAGAGATTAAAAAACAAAAAAACAAAAACACCTACCAATTAGCAAGAGAACTTCAGGGAATATCTTATACAAATACTCCTCAAATTCTTTAATGAAATCAAGAGGAGGCATATACTCCCAAAATCACTTTTGGAAGCTAGTATTAACTTTCTCACAAAACCAGACATGAATTCAACCAAAAAAATGAACTACCAGCCAGCCAGTCTCTCTAATGAACATGGATGCAGAAATCCTCAACAAGATACTAGAAAATAGAGAGCAGTAAATTATCAAAAAGGTCATATACCAAATAGGTCCCATCCCAGGGATACAAGGATGGTTCAATATACACAAATCAATTAAGTGTAATCCATTGCATAAACAGAAGCAAGGAAAAAAATCACATGATCATCATAAACAGAAGCAAGGAAAAAATCACATGATCATCATAAGCAGAAGCAAGGAAAAACCACATGATCATCTCAATAGGGGTAGAAAAAGTCTTTGATAAAATGTCTTTATTAATGATAAAACAATGAGGAAAATAAATATAGAAGGATGTTATCTCAGTCTGATAAAAGCTATTAATAACCAGCATGTTGCCAACATCATAATAAATGAAAAAAACTGAAAGCCTTTCCTTTAAAATAGAGTACAAGACAAGGATTTTCACTATCACCACTCCCATTCAACACAGTCTTAGAAATAACTAGAGGGGTCAAGCTAGAAAAAGAAAAAAGGATATGTATAAGAAAGGACAAAGTCAAACTACCGTTGTTCGCACATGACATTATTTGCATTATTTTGAATCTACTTAAGAGACTTAAAAAATTCCTCTAAAAGACTCCTAGTACCAATAGCCAAATTCAGCAATATAGCAAAATTCAAAATCAATACACAAAAGTAATAACATTCCTATGCACTAATAAGGTACTCACTGAGAAAGAAATTAAGCAAATAATACCCTTCACAATAGCATCAAGAAAAAAGAATGAACATAACTAAGACATAGAAATGTACAATGAAAATTATATCCCTCTGGAAATGGAAATTGAACAGGTTATCAAAAAATTGGGAAATCCCCTGTTTCTGAATAGAAAGAGTCAATATCATCAAAATGGCTATCCTTCCAAAACTGATAATTTCTTGCAATTCTAATCAAAATAACAACAGTATTTCTCAAAGATCTAGAGGAAATAATCCTAAAATTCATATGGAGGCTGAAGAAAGCCAGAGTAGCAAAGCAGCCCTCAGTACCAAATTTGCAGCAAGACCTCACACTTACAGATTTGAAGTTATACTAAAAAACTACAGTGAAAAAACTACCATGATACTGGCCCCAAAACAGGCATATAGATTAGTGGAACAGAATAAAGAAAGAATAAAGAACTCCAGCCACATTTAACTATCTTTGACAAAATGGCCAAAAACATGCATTCAGGGAAAGATAGCCTCTTTAATAAATGATGCTCATAAAATTGTATATCCACATGCAGAAGATTGGGTTTTGCCATGTACCAAACTCAAATCAAAATGAAGTGAAGATCAAAATGTTAAAA
The DNA here is from genome assembly GCA_004026965.1 of Petromus typicus. NCBI lineage: Eukaryota > Metazoa > Chordata > Mammalia > Rodentia > Petromuridae > Petromus > Petromus typicus. Next base: position 24,394 of record PVIR01015826.1, read on the forward strand.
CAGAAATAACCTGCTAGAAGATAAAATGAGTGAATCTCCTGAAGTCACAGAACTAGGCAAAGACTTTCTGAACACAACCCCTGCCACATAAGAAATATGGAGAATCAGCTACTCAGATCATATTGAATTAAGCGTGCAAAGCACAGAAAAGACACAAGCTACATATGGGGGGAAAAAAGTGACCTATGATTCCTTGAGAAAAAGACTAGACCATATAAAGATAAATCATATAAACAACTAAAAAAAAGCCCTCAAAACATCCAATCAAGAAATGGACAACTGAAATGACTAGACACTTTCCATAAGAAGTACAAATGACCAGTATATTCATGAAAATGTTCAAAATCATTGACCATTAGAAAAATGCAAATGAAATCTACCTTGGGATATCTTATTCCAGAGAGAATAGCTTTCCTGAGGGAATCAATAACAAATGCTGGTGAGCATGTGGCAAAAGGGAACCCTTCTACATTTTGATGGGAATGGCACTAGTACTACTGTGGAAGTAAGTACAGAGATTCTCCAAAAATGAAAAATAGAAATTCCAATTGACTTATCTATTCCCCCTCTAGGAATCTTCCTGAAAGAGTTTAAGTGATCATATTACAGGGATTCATGCATATCCACATTTATACCCGCATAATTTATAACAGCTAAATATTGGAAATGGCTTATATCTCTATCAAGAGAATAATGGGTAAAGAAAATGTGGCATTTATATACAATACAGTATTACTCAGCCATAGAGAAAGATAAACCTGAGGCATTTGTGGCAAATGGGTGCAACTGGAGAATATAATATGAATTGAAATAAATTGGACACACAAGCTCAAATATTATATAGTTTCTCTTACATGAGAAACTCTGCCTGGATTCATGATGAACTTAACTTGTTTTATGATTTTTGGAGAAGTCGGCCATGGGTTTTGTGTTTGTGTGGGAAAATGCCAGCAGTCATTGTTTGTCACTAATGCAGAGCTTGCAAACAAATACAAAATTTTGCCAAACACTTCTGTTTGTGAACCAAATTGTTTGCAAATATCAATATTCATGAATAGAGTCATTACTGTTTGTATACATATATACATACATGTGATGAATAATGACCAACTAGGCCATTGATTACCTCCTAGGTAGATGTCTTCTGTGTATTTTTTTCTGAGAACCTTCACTGATGTTTTCTACTTATCTCTGGGCATTTGATGGAATTCCTGTCACTGAAAAGCTAGGACATAATATTAGGAAGAACTAACTACATGCCTAAGTTCTTTGTGTCTTCAGCAAAAGATTTTGGCCACAACACATAGGCTGTAATAAAGACTAAACTAGAGTTTATTGCCGTATGATAGAATTTCATAGTGAGAGGAAAAACGCCAAGTGTGAGGGTGGGTAAGCACAACACAGCAGTTGTACTGAATGGGGCCCTCAGGTTACATCTGTATCATTGAATGGATTTTTCAAGGAATATCTTTTCCTTCATCCAAGGTGATTGTTTTTCTACAAGAAAAATAGGCTGTGTCATCCCACTAAGTCATTGTTTACTCCCCAGGTGGATTTTTCTGTGCATCTTGTTTTGAAAACTTGAGGTTTTATCAACTTCTCATCCATGGTCTGGACTTTGTACAGATCCTGGACCTTATTAGTATGCTCATATGCTACTTTCTGTTGAGCTATAGTTTAAAACCACAATCTTCTGTGGATTTTATCTATAGCTAATGACTAAAAAATTGAAGGGGAATAGCAAAGAAAAATCATGTCCTCGTTGCTTTTAAGGAGCCCCGTGCCATGTGTCTCCAGGCCTGCTAATGTCTAACTTTCTCCCTAATGATCCTCAGCTTCAGGGCTCCAGAATCCATCCTGTTTCCTTTTATGGCCCCTTATGGCTCCTTATGTGCATATTGTTTTGCTTCAAAACAATGTGTTTGTACTCAGATGTGACTACCTCCAGTGACCATAGCTATAAAATGACTCATCTACAGAGTAAGTCATACAAATTTCCTGTTTTTACTGAAGCACATCTCTTCTTTCCACTTTCTAGTCCAGATGAGATTGCATGCATTCAAAACTGTAACTTACTAAGGTGAATGTCTATTTATATTTTAAATATTCTGTGATTAATGTATTTATTGCCCTTAATAAACAGGCAGGTATCAACTTCCACTTGCCAGGCAGGTGGCAGCACCACTGAGCTACATCTCTTGCCCTAAACAGGTTTATTTAAAAAAGCAAAGAAGAATCAATTATAGTACAGATATTCTAATACAAGTGATAACACCTCTGTGAAGCTGTCTCCAACTTCTGTAGGAAGTTAACTTCCTTCTACTTAGATTGTCTGTATTTTTTCAGCAGTGACTACATTGTATGTGGCATGCTTTGTGCTTGTAGATCAAAATGAGAACTTCTAAAAAATATTCCATTCCTTTAAATCTTTTCTAATGCAGAATATCACACAAGCTAGATGGTCAATAACATTTATTGAATAGAACTAAGGATAGGACAGAAATACACTAGTGACAATTATAGGATGTCATTTCTGCCTCACTGACTTTTTCAAAGGCAAAGAATAAATGTCCATGGGATATTGCTTTTTTCTTTTTTTTTTTTTAGGTAATTGATTTTAGTGTGCATTTTATATACACATAGTAATCACAATCAATATTGAAATTTTTTAATTCAAATTTTTATTGGTACATTATATAAATACATCATAAGTCACTTTCAGCATTGAGAATTCATACCAGTATATATGACACGACTTAATTCTCATTTTTCCCATTTCTCTACCCACCCTACAGCCCTGCATCCTCTATATACATAGGCTTTTCCTTTTTTTATTATCATCATATTATTTCCCCCTCTTTATTTATTCCTACACCCAATTTCCTTCTAAATATTTTCTATTTCACAATATCTACTTTATATTCTACAATTCATCTACATCTTCATTTTTTCATATCAGAGGAAAGGTACAATATTTACCTATCTGTGACCTATTTATTTCACTTATGAGAATGTCCTCAAGGTACATCAATTTGAGTATGAATCACTCAATCTTATCATTTTTATGACAGAGTAATATTCCATTATATGAAAGAACCACATCTTCTTTATCCAGTCTCTAGTTGAAAGACATTTTGGTTGTTTTCAAGATTTAGCTATCACAAACTGAGTTGCTATAAACATGTGTGCATATGTGTTACTGTGATAGGAATCTTTTAATTCTTTTGTGTATGTACTTAGCAGAGTAATGGTCAGGTCAAGTGAGACTTCTAATCCTAGTTTTTTGATGAATCTCCAGACTAATTTCCACAGGGGTTGTATGAGTCCACACTTCCACCAACAGTGGAGAAGGGTTCCTTCTTCCCCGAAGCCTTGCCAACATTTGTTGCTGGCTAATTCTGAGATAGCAGCCATTCTTCGTGGAGTGAGATGAAATCTCAGTGTTGTTTTCATCTGCATCTTTCAATGACCAGTGATGAGGAACATTTCTTCATATACTTCATTGCTGCTCTTACTTTTTCCTCTGAAATGTTTCTGTTCATTTCAGATGCCCATTTTTGAATTGGGTCTTTACATTTCAGTGGGCTGATGCTCTTAAACTCCTTATATATTCTAGATAGTAGCCCGTTGTCTGAGAAACAGCTGGTAAAGATTCTTTCCCATATTGTTGGTTGCCTTTTTGCTGATGGTGGTTTCCTTTGCTGTGCAAAGATTTTTAATAGAATGAGATCCCATTTGTTGATTTCTTTTGCCAATTCTTGTGCCATAGAGGTTTTGCTCATGAAATCTTTCCCTAAGCCAATATTTTCAAGAGTTTTACCGAACCTGTTTTTCAGTAGGTTTAATGTTTCTGTTTTAATATTTAGATCTTCAATCCACTTTGATTTTAACTAGGTACATGCTGAAATAGATAGGTCTAACTTCAGTCTTTGTCCGGTTAAAACCCTGTTTTCCTAGCACTATTTGTTAAAGAAGCTATTTTTCCCCCATTGAGGATTTTTGGCTCCTTTGTCAAAGATTAGGTGACTCAGTATATCTGGAGTTGTTTCTGAATCTTCTAACCTATTCCAGTGATCCTCAGGTCTGTTATATTGCTTTTTTCATACAAATAATAATATTTACTGCAAAATAAATTTAAAGTAATATCATTGAATTTTTTGCAAATAAACTTTGAAAACTTTACATAATATTCAAAATCAAAATTCAACATTCAGTATTTAAAATATTCAAATTTTTGGCGGGGGATTTAGCTCAGTGGTTCTGGCATCTGCCTGGCAAGTGCAAGGTCCTGAGTTTGATCCCCAGTACCACATACCACAATGCCAGGTGTGGTGGCTCATGCCTGTAATTCCAGAACTCAAGAGGCAGAGTCAGGAAGATTGCTGAGAATCCAAGGCTACCCTGGGCTACATAGTGAGTTCAGGGCCAGCCTGAACTGCATAAAACTGAGACTCTGTCTCAAAAAAAATCAATATTGTACAGAATGTGGAAAGTAGCATGAAACAGTCTTTTCAAGAAATAGTGTTGGATGAACTAGATGCCCATATAAAAATGAGCCCCAAATCATATATCACACAAAAAATTAACATAAAATGGTTGGTGGGCTTAAGGTAAAAGATGTTTATGACATTTCTGAGAAAGTAAAGCAGAAAATTTTTTTGGTTTTGAGTTTATGCAAAGACTTCTCAGAAAAATGCAGTTATATACAAAAAAATAATACAATGGAGATTTTTTAAATAAAATATTTCCCTTTAAATATACTATAAAAAAGAAAATTCTTTACATAGAAAGAAAATAATCCATATATCTAACAAAGAATCTGATTCCAAAATGTATAATAAACTACTAGAACTGATTAATAAGATGTGAGATAACCTAGTTTAATTATAAGCAAAAGATTTATTAACAGATACATCACAAAATATATTATACAAATAGAAAATACATACATGAAAAGATGTTCAACATTATTTTTATTAGAGAAATTATAGATTAAAACCACAATACAATAATACTCATATCTACTTGAAATAAAATTTTTTAAAGGCTAAAAATCACAAGCTTATGCCCCCAAAATTAAATTAGATAAATAGACTAACAATACCTAGATTATGGATTGTGGGGCAATTGGAATTTGTACTCTGCTGATTGGAATATAAAATTGGATGGCCACATTGCAAAACTCTTTGGTGGTTTCTTATATAGTTATACGTATGATTTATATTTATCTAAGTATAAATATATACTTATTTATATTTATCTAAGTATTTATCTAAGAAAAAATAAATCCTTTATCTAAATACTCACATATATAAGAATGCTTAATTGAACATTATTCGTGTTAGCTCAGTGACATAAGTGATCCAAATGTTTGTCAACAAAATGGATTTTAAAAATATGGTAAATCCATAAAACAAACCACAGATCTGCAGTTGGGAGGAGTAATGGAATGTTACTGGCAACATGGATGAACCTGAAACATCTGAGAATGAAGAGGACAGAAACGAAGTGTAGATACATAATTCTGTTTAAATAAAATTGTAAATGTAAACTAGTTTATTACGACCAAAGATAGGTCAATGTTTGTCTGATACCAGGAATACAGGAAGAGAGATGGATTAGGGTTCATAAGACTATCTTGGGATTTTGAAAATAATCTGCTTCTTGATTTGCAGCAGTACTTGCAAATATTTTGACAAAATATTTGTCAAATATAGTGCATATATTTGACAAAAACAACATATTGTATAACTTATATCCCTACTAAAGTTAATTTATATTTAAATTTTTCTAAAAAACATAATAGACGAAATGACCTAAAGATAACATTTTACTTTCAATTTTAATTATAAGACAGGAAAAAAATAGTATTGCTAAATACTTGTACAAATATACTGCCTCATGAATGAAGAGATCCTTCTCCCCCTTCCATGCGCCCTTCCCCTGACTACAATGAACAGATCTATTCTTTGTCACTGCTGATTACACAAATGGGTTGGTAGTTTTTCTTTTTAATTCAGCAAAGAACTTTCCCTTTGGAACATAAAGAAGTGGTATATGTAATTCCATTGAAGCAGTTGAAGTATTGCACTGACAAAAAAATGCATTAAACATTTTCTACACAGTTTCCAGAATTCAGAGAAAGTACTCCCAAGGTCACGGTAACATATAAGTGCTTACAAAAGCTCATGAAATTCAGACCTAATTTAGAGCATCTGTGAGGAGACTCTTGCTGGTTTCTAGCTGTTTTCCCTCACAAACAGCACAGTTGAATCTGCATATTGATCTTACATTGGTTTTTCTTTCTTTCCAAATTAATAAGTTTACACAGAATAGAATTTAAGTATCCCCTTCCAAATTAAGCTAATTTTTGGTAGTCTAACTAAAAGTTATAGTTAAGCTTTTAACTGAGCAGTCTCTAGCAGTTTTAGCTAATTTTTTCAACATCTATTTCAAAGGACTAATTCTAAAGAATCACTGCAAGCATAGTCATATGTAATTCTTTGGCACTGTAAAAGAATCTGTGTAGTTGGAGAAATATTGCCAGATTTAAATATAAATCTCACCTGAAACTCATATAGCTGCATTAATGTCCCCTAAATCCCAAAATTTTCAACAACCAGAATTAGGAAAGAAAAAATCAGTACCCTTGAAAATGGGTACTGATGAATTCAAATGATGAGGGGACCAGAAATTTAAAACTTAGTAACCAGTGAACAATAAAAATACAGTTTTGGCATGATTGCTTCTTGGTGATACTATTTATCTCTGACAATAAAATTACCTGGAATTTTTCCCAAACTCTCCTCAAGGTGTTAACATACAGATATCTTGTAACACATCTCTGGAATTCGAATTGTTGATAGTGATAGGAAAGAATGATAAATAGTTTTTTCCTGTAGATTGAAGTTGCTCAAAACTTCTCCATATTTCCACTTACGAAAAGACTGAACTCTAACCTTGACACTAACCCTAACCCATCAATATTATCTACTAAAAAGTACTAATTACTTAGTACCATCTATCCAAGTCATTTTTTCTTTCCTAATTCTGGTTGTTGAAAATTTTGGGATTTAGGGGACATTAATGCAGCTATATGAGTTTCAGGTGAGATTTATATTTAAATCTGGCAATGCTTAGTATGTGCTAGGCACCCTTATAAGAATTTTACATAAAGTTTTCACGCCATCCTTACAAGACATCCAAGAAGGAATTAATGAGTAACTAATTTTAAAGTTTGAGAAATTGAGATGTATAATAATGGTAAGTAACTTTTTTTAGGGGTTGATCACACAGTAAGCAAAATAATTAGAATTTGAATGTAAATAGTGTAGTTGTAGGTAGGATGGAATTTCCTAACCACTGTAAATTGAAAATATGTGCAATGCATGAAAGATCACTGTGTTAGCTTTTAGGTGAATGATGGAATTAAGTAGCGATATACCTTAGAAGACTTTCATTCAACCAAGGTTACAATAGACTTGCATTGATGTCACTGGTGTCAGGTATGCGCTATATACACTGAAGTCCAAATTCTATAAGAATGGTATCTACTGGTGTTGATATGGTAGGCTCATGAAGGTGACAGTTGTACTTAAAGGAAATGTAATGGTTCCTATACAATGACATACGGGAAAGTACTAGGGAAGTACTGAGGAGGTGAGGATTTAATGGTTTTATAGAATCCCAACAACCTTTTCAGAGAGGAGCTATCTGAACTCATCAATGAATTTTCTTGGAAAGTCACTTTTAGAATAGGACCAGATACTTGTGAAACAAGACAAGATCTGAAGGATTACCAGAAATAAGGTCTTTGAAACTAATAACAAGTCCAGCAGCACTGCAACTGAGTATATTTTTAGTAGCCTGAAATTTGTTAACATTTTCCCTTACTGCTTATTTCTGGAGAGTAACTTAACTAATAGTAAGGGGGAAAACTACTGAAATAAATGGACAAAAAAATAACCCCCCAAATTTAAAAGTCGGTTATCGTTTGTGTGTATTGTAAACCAAATACATTTTGAAAAAAATAATGATCTAAAATCAAAGTAAAATATTTGTGTTTGACTTTGGAAAAGAGATGTATTTTCCCTCTAATGTACATTTCACTAACTTGAAATATTCTGTATTATTAATTTGACAGTGATTGCAGAATATTTAATATGATGTGATATATACAGCTTCTTTTAAATATAAATTTAAAATATAATTCAAATAAATTAATATTTTCAAGCATTGCACATAATTATAATCAGTTTTAATTTTATTTTTATTGGCTTTTCTTTTAATTTAAGCAAAGCTGTCTTAAGTGAGAATCATTTGCTTTTTTTCCCTCCTACCAGCTTGGTTTCTATAAATGCTTGTTCTAATCTAAAAGTCCTATATTACCCATACACTACTCTATAAGAGGAACTCAAGGAAATCAGTGACCATATTTCTTGTTCATATTCAAGTCAGTGACCACATCTCTTGGTCACATTCAATGTCTACGTAAACTAGCAAAAGATAGCATGAGAAATAATCCATGCTTGTATTTAATGATTTGGAATGAAAGGAAACATTGCAAATAGGCATTTTTCTAAAAGACTGGCTTCTAATGTTTTTGAATTCTTTGATATATTTGTGAATCCATTATTATAAGGCTGTGCTGAAAGTACAGGTCTCTCAAGATTTTAGGACAGTTTAATCCCTTTGGCGAAACTACACTGTTTTATGAACACAACCACACCAGATTAATGTCACCCTCATCAAAGAACAAAAAGAAGCCTTTTGTTATGTATGTCCTATACACATGCTTCAAAATACAATTCAAAGTGGCTAAACAGTAAGAACATTGACTTGTGTGGCCGAAGTTGACAGTCTGCGAGAGTTCATTTAATTCAGTAATATGGGTTCTGCTTTTTCACAGTTTCCTGTCTTGTACCTTCCTCTGAATGTTGAGTTTTTCCTCAGGCTGCTCCCATGGTGAAAGCAAACAAACTGCCGATTCATTGTGCTAAATATTCAGCAGCATATTGAGGAAATCAGTGGAAAAAAAAGAAATTTCCAAGGAGGCAAAATATTAAGTTAGTCAACAGAAAATTCTCAGTGGCTTCCTGCCTACTCTGTACAGGGACAAAAAAGTCATAATTAATAATATTGTTAATAGTATGCAAGGAAATATCTACCATCCTTTTGCTTCCTCTGCATCTCAGAATTTGCATTCTCAAAGTCAGACTCTTCCGAACATTATTTCTGGTTTTCACATTTATTCTCTCTCCCTCTGGAGTTCTCGGTAATGAAGTGCAATTTGTCCGTTCATCTCATTGTGAATGAAAGGGTAACTCTCAGGATATTAGTTATTACTTTCATGAAACATTTTCCTAGACTCAGGAAGCATTTTTTCAGGCAAAAGAGAGATTAACAAAGGACAAATGTGCACCAAATAAGCATTCCAGATAGACTGATGGATGAGCTATCAAGCTAAATTACAGACTTGATCTGGAAAAATTAAGTGGAAGATTAACTTTTGGTGATTTCTTAATAGTGAAACTAACATCAGAAATCTAATGAATAGAAATTTACCTGACGTATATCAATGTCAAACAAAACTTTTAAATATTTTCAACTAGTTGTGTTAAACTGATGAAAGTTTTTCCTCTGCAGATATTCTTTGGGGTAAGTAAATAAGATAAATTGTTAGTCAATATCATCCCTCTTTGTAATAAGAAAATATTAGTGTATATGATATTTTTTATTTTTTTAGAAAGCCCATTTACCATCCCATACTAACTGCAACATGGTTGCATTACTTTTCCATTGCTGTAATAAATTAGCACAAACTGAGTGACTCAAAGCAACATAAATTGATTGACTCTGATTTCAGAGGGCAGAAGCCCTGAATGTGTCTCACTGAAATAAAAATATGTTTAAAAACAATGCTGCCTTCTTTTCTGGAGACTCCAGCGGGTTGCATTTTTTCTGGCCCTCATTTTTCTTAAAATCCAGCTATATGTTGTTGAATCTTTGTCACATCACATCCTTCTGACATTCCTATTCTCCTTTCCTCTTCCACTATTGGGCATACCTACATAATAATTAGGGAAAATTTCTATACTTTAGGGTCATCTGTTTAGCAAATTTTTCCCTTGATTACCTTAAGGACTCTTTGCCATAACAGAACCTCTGAACACATTCCAAGGGTAAGAAATGTATATTTTAGAAAGGTCATTATTTGGCCTCCATACTGTATATATATACAATATATATACTGTATATATATACTATATATATACACACACATGAAACAATATACATATATTGTATATATATTATATATTGTATATATATTGTATATATATTGTATATATTGTGTATATATTACATTTTACATATTTAATTTTATTTACACATTTATTTTATTTACATATTTTATTTACATGTTTATTATTAAAGTTACACACACATTCAAGACTTAGAGAGACTAGTGTCTTACCAAAGATCACATGATCAAGTGAATAATGGAAGCAAAATACAAACCAAGCTATCAAGCTTGGAAGGCTGTGTTCTTATTCTAAAGTATACCACAGACTCATGCAAAATTTCTTCTTTAGGAGGCACTTCTCTTTTTTGTCCAACTCTTGTTTCTCTTTATTTCTAGATTCTTTATTCTTCTCATCATTTGTATTGAGCTTCCCAATGGTCCAACATAGTACAGTTTCCCATAATTTTCTGTTACTTGGGATCTTTCCATACCTCTAATTCTACATTTACAAGTGTTTATAACTGTCTTTCCATCTAAAACTGTCCTCTTATTTGAGATAATTTACTTCACATGAAGTATGTATTTCCTATATTTCTAAATCAGGAAATATGTTAACACATACACTTAACCTTCTCTCATAGCTTTATATTAATGGGTTGCTATTGAGTTAATGATACTTGTTTTAGAGTAATTTTGACAACTTTTCATAAGTTATTTCTTTTTCTTAATAAGGTTACTATCAGTAAGACTTCTCCACACTTAGGGACAGCTCTTGGCAACTACAACTTACATGAAGAAGGGCTTCATTTGCCTGACAGCTTCAGGTGACTCAGTCCTGACAGGAGCAACATAAAGATAGAGAGGTTTGATTTGGGTCATGCCTGGCTCCAATGCAGAAATAACTCCTCGGAAACATGTGGAGCAAAGATGCTTCCAGTGGACCCTGAAGTTAGGACTGGCCTGACATGCAAACCACTTGGTTTAACTGGGTGAATGGAAAACTCCTCTGCCTCTTGTCATCTATAGCGTGGACCTAAACAAGCAGATCTTAGCTAGTTACAACCAGCCCTCAGGAACTAATAGAGTCCCTAAGTCAAAGGACCATTATAGTTCTTTTGACTGAGAAGCAGAGCAAGAGAATTGTGTCAGGGAGGAAGGGGCAAGGGACCCGATGTGGACTCAAATCCATACCTCAGGGACTCGCCTGGACACAACCAGAAGTATGTTCCATCAATTCCATGGGGAGATCCCAAAGATGATAAAGTTGACACTCTACCTTAACCATTATATCTAATATGCTGTTCTTATTTTCATTGTACTTTTGTTCTCACTTTATTTTTCACTTTAGTGTATTTTATTTAATTATATTTAACTTAATGTCATTGCTTTCAAAGTTTCTGGCTATATCTTGATTAAAAGAAACTGGAATCATAGATTGGGGAAAACAATAAATTCTTTTGATTTTCATTCCCATTTTTATTACAAAAGCTATGTATTTTTAATTATTTTCTTTCAGAAGATTGTATCCTCATTGATGTCTCTAGTTTTTCTGAGGAAGTATCACATTTGAATTTCCACGTATTTTGACAAAGATAGAGGTTTACTTAAAGCAGCATTCTAACAGGATAGCAATGCCAGCTTGTATATCTAGCATGAATGTGCTAGATTTTTTTTTAACAAGTACAAAATATTAGTAAAAATTTAGAAAAAACTTATAGGAAATAAACTCCAAATATGCATCTCAATCATAAGAGATGTACAAAATGCCACAAAGAATTAAAAATATTATGTATTTATGTGTAAGTTATATAGATACATGTTTTTATAGAGAGATACACAGACATTTTAAAGTTCTGAAGTATTGTTTGAATTAGACCTGGAAATATAGGTTGGTGTTTAAAATTTTTTATTCTCTTCCATTCTTTTCCCTATCTACCTAATTTCCTTTGTGAAAATATGTGAAGCCTTTGAAGATATTCTACAACTCATTATTCTTCTCAACGTTGATTTTTCATTTTTTGTATATTTTTCAACGATGACTGTATATTTTGTGTATGTAGGGACTGAAGTTGAGGTAAGCTGCTGAAATTATTAGGTTACTCACCGGTTATCCATTTTTTTAACAAGACATGGAAACTAAGGATGGGATTTAAAGCTAGCTACATATTCATACATATTTTCAGTTTTGGGTTTGTACTGAATTCAGAGATAATTTAAAAAAATAAAACTTTATCCAGGATTTTTGCAGAATCGTTTCATAACCAAAATTAAACCTAATGTTAAAGTGAAGAATTCACAAAAGATTTCTTAATAAGCAAACAATAATGGAAAAAACAAAAAAATATTGAGAATTTAAATTAAATATTCCCAACTTCAAATGAAATTAAGACTCAGTGACTTTGAATGTTAAATAATATATATGTTAGTAGTCTGGATGTAGTTTGGTATGATGATTTAAATAAATTTAAGTTATACATCTGTATAGAAAAACTGAAATATATATGAAATTCTCTGGGAAAAAAGTTGCACATTAAGAGGCCATGTAACAAAATGAACATAGAGAGTAAATGAAAATGGGAACTCTTTTTAGATCTTCCAGTTAAGCAACCCAAGTATTTTATTGAGTTACAATGTCAGTTACAGATAATGGTGTCTTGAAATTTTTCAAAAAATGGTGGTTTCTTTCTCAATTTTGTCTAAAAAGCTGGATATCCAAGAATTTTAAAGAAGTAAAACTTTCATGATTATGTATAATAGAATGTCTATAAATGATAGAGTATCTTATTCTACCAAAATATGGCTTTAGGACAATAGCAGCACCAGCCTCAGAAGTAACAGCAAGAAAACCCTACAACATACACAGGGAACAGTGAACAGTACTGCTAAGGTTAACAGAAGTGCTTCTGCAGGGCCACTGAAAGGTGTCAGGCAGGAGACACTGCAGCAAAATGGTTTTCTTTATTTCTTAGTACAATGCTAGTTATACCTTCAGAACATATCCCAGAATGAAATTTGAAAGACCCCCAATACTTATCATTTTCAGTTCAGAGCCAAGGACAATAGCTGAACAGATAGTTGTTTTAACATTTGGCAATTCTTGATGTGGAGATAACTTTTTTTCAGTCTAATATCTCTTTGTTTCTGATGAGTTTTACACGAAACTGTGTTAATCTACAGAAATTCACCAGGGAAGG
>PVIR01015827.1:0-37811 GCA_004026965.1 Petromus typicus
TGTATATCTTAATTAATTATGCATAACTAGATGTCTGGCTCCCACAATCACCTTCATATTTTATGAACTTGGAATCATGTTAAAATAGAAGATTACAAAAGGTTGATTCTTCTCTGTATTCCTCTGAACGAAAGTTAAAGAGACAAAACCTCAAAATTGATTTTTTAATAAGGAGAAAATATGAACATAGCCCTCATCACGCAATCCCCAGCACTTCTCTCTAAGCTCTTATGTTATTGGTTATAGTGTTAACTAACAGGAAGAAGCGCATTCAGAGTAACTTCAAGTAGTCTGTGAAATACTGTTATGACTTATACAACCAAAAGAGTGCTGACTTGCCCGGGATGGACAGCGTCACGCTGCTGCCCACTGGGCACCTGTGCAGACGGGGGTGGGCACTGGACAGAAGGAACGAGGACCTTCCCCACACCCCGGGAGAGGACAGCCAGCCACTCAAGGCCACCAAAGTGAAGGAATGCTTGGGCAGCCATGACTCGAACAGCCCACCAGCCTCACGACTCCAGGGACGCAGGCCAGTTGTCCCAGAAGTAGACAAAGATGGGTGACATGTGTGGGTCTGGGGCAGGTCTTCATTTTATCTTGTCAGCTACAAAGGCACAGCAGGTGTCTTGGATCCGGGGCTGATGAGCTGGGTGCAGGAGGCCCAGCAAAGGCCCGGGGCCTCTGCGTTCCTCACATGACGGGACAGGCTGGTGGTGCAAATCCTGGGACAGTGGGGAACACATAGGCCAAAAAGTTCACTTTTTTAAAGATATTTTTCATCCTTTCCTTACTACTTTTACAGGTGTCATTATAAAGAATTAAACCAGCAGGGGGCAGTATTGCACACTTATAATCCCAGCTACTCAGGAAGCAGATGCAGAGAGATAGAGTTCAAGGCTAGCCTGAGCAGTTGAGTGAGACTCTGTGTCAAAATAAAAAAGGAAAGAAAGAAAAGCCTCAAGGCTGCTCTGCCTCCAAAGGACATCTGAGACAGGCTGGGAGACAGAGCGGACCCGAACCCCAAGTCTGGAGAAGGCACCTGGAGGAGCTAAGTGCTCTGAGCCTTACAGGAAGAGGCCTGAGCAGGATCCCGTCCAGGGCTGGAGGACGGTGCCTAGGGCACCACGAGCTTTATGATCATTCTTGATTAGGAAAGTGGGCACAAGGACCTCTTAGGAAAAGCACGACTCTGCCAAGTCACTGCTGGTAGAAAGCATGAACACAATCCAGGCCCAAGTGGGCACAGCTGCCTCCTGCTGGCCAAGGAGCCCAGGCACTGAGGCTGCAGCCATGGGCACCACGTGGGGTGCTGACTGTCCAGTGTCTGTGGGTCAGGAGAGAGCAGAGGCCACGGTCACCAGCGGGATCCCTCAGGAAGTAGGGATGCTGGTGTATGGGCTAGGAGAGGACCATCTGCTTGTGCTTCTGGAATGTCCCGAGACAGGGGTCGGTGGGTCCTCTTACAACTGTCCATGGACCTGCTGTGTGTCCCCTGGTGGCAGGTGTGTGGAGCCCTACAGGCCTGTCTTCCTGGCCCCACATGACAGTCACAGTGGGAGCGAAGGGTGTTCCAGGTCCTGGGCTGGTGACTTCTGAGGGCTACAAACTTGGGGATGCACTCTTCAAGGGAACAATAGTCCTGGGCTCTGGGCAACCAGCTACACAGCAGGTGCCACTCAGGATCTGCAAAGAACAGAAGATATACGAGGGCTGACCCTCCTGACGACAGCTGAGGGGCTCTGAGCCTATCCTGGTGACAAGCCATGAGAGTCAGGGCCACTCACCCACTGGCCACTCAGACTGGAATGTGAGCCCTGTCTGACCTGGAAGGGCTATCACAACTCTCTGTGCCCTCAGTTTCCCCTGAATTACAGACTTCCCTGGTCACTATTCCAACTCAAATGCTGGATTCCTGGCATGAGACCAGGGCCAGGCAACCGAGACTACAGCTACCCAGCTGGCCCAAGACTGTTTGAGCTGCTTCCAGTGCAGGATGCACAGTCTGGATTAGGGTCACTGAAGACAGCCCTGCGGACCTGCAGGCCAGGAGCAGAATACTAAGCCTGTGTGTGTCCATAGGCCCTAGGACCTGCACAGGGGACATTGAGGACTGTGCTCAGGCCCCACGGCGGGTGCCATGTGTGAAGAGGCAGCCTGGCACCTGGCACATGGTAAAACGACCTACCACAAACCAGTACAGTACCAGGCAGCAAATCAGAGTCCATGTGGGGCCACCCAGATCCTGGCCAGCAGGAGGCATCTGCGGGTTCCATGGCTGACAACATGAGTCCAGTGTCTTCCCTGCGAGGTGTGCTCAGCCATGCCATGGGCAATGTGCCTCGTGGAGTGGACAGCTCCGGCCTCTGCCTGGCTCACCCTGGCTCCCTGCCCCTGCTCCTCCAACCGGGCTGGGTGTCCTGGGGCAGATGTTCCCCCTCCCTGAGCTGGGACAGAGATCGGGGCCCAGTATGGTATAGGAAATGCTTCTACCTTAGGGCATGACCTCTACTCTAGGAATGTGAAGGCCCCAGTCTGCCCTGGGTCTGTGCCAGAGCAACAGGTGCCACAGACCCCTGGAAGCCTGTCCAGGGACAGTGAGATGGGTGCTATGGGGCTCCGATGAGACCGTCCAATTCCTGGTGTCCTGGTCAGAGTGGACCCAGTGGGCCTAGCTCACAGGAGACTTGATTCTCAGAAGAGGGTGCAGATGAAGAGGCGCTTGCTCAGTGGGGTTTAGAGGGGACACAGCCTCGTGTCCAAAGCAAGAAACCTGCTGTTTTCTGAGAGCTTGCTTCTGGCTGCAGAGTCTGAGTGTGGCTCAGTGGTACAGTGCTTGGCTGGTCTCATGAGGTTTCAGGCTCCATCCCCAGCAACAGCAAATTAACCCTAATAACCCAAACCAAGACCAGCCTCAGATAGTGGCTCTGACTCACACCACCTCTGAACACTGTGACCACGGGACCTCCAAGTGGCAAATAGGCAGAGCCATGATGTCGTGCATGAGGCTTCTCAGGGCTGGGAAGGTGCCAGGGACGCTGGTTGGGACCCAATGAGGCTTCAGAGATTCCTTCAGGAAATGACCTGCAGGCCCTCACTCCTTTGCTCACCTGGATGCCTTATGGCTGGAGTGCTGCGTCCTGTGTAGGCTGCTTTATCCAAAAGACACTGATGAAGAGGTCGATCACCACGATGAGGAGCACCAGGAGCATGTTTATGATGTCCAGCCAGTCGTACTTTGGAGATTCATCATTTTTTAACTTAACTGTAGGCAACAAGGAACTGGCATGGCGACAGGACTTCCCCCGGGTTTTATTGTCTGGATGTTACAGGGCCCTCATTTTTAGGGTAAGTTTCATACATCCAGACAAAAACTTCCTGTTTGGCTAAAACCCTGACAACAGGTTGACTCCCTTGTGCAGCCCCCTTCGGTGGTCCCTCACTTTCCCCACAAGTAAGTGAGGCCCACACAGGTCACACACCAAGGTCACATTGCTCCTGCACATCAAGTAGCCATGTTTGACTGTGAGGCCAATGAGCTGAGCCCCTGCTGCACCTCAATTTGTGGATCCTTCCAGCTACCCGAGGCTTCGCTATTCTACCCTCCCACGGGTGGGATAAGTAAGTTCCAGCAGGTCCTCTCATGTGACCCAGGTCATCTGACAGGAGGCTAAGCAGAAGTGACCTGGTGCCCATGCTATTCCTCAGGCTTGCCTTCATGGGTGTCCTGATACTCAACGGAACAAGTGGCACCATGCTTTGCAGTCACTGGAAAACTCACTGGGCCCTGTCACCCTTCTTGCCTGCCTGTGGTCCATGGGTCTGTCTGTCCATCAGGTACAGGAGGTTGGTCTAATGTCAAGGAGGGTATGGTTTTTAGTGTCTTAGTTTGGAGAGGATGGAATTCTAGCAGCTGCAGTTTACATTTTGGGTTTAGCTGGCTACCCTGTTCACAGACATAGTGGGCAGTGTTAGGAATCCACTCCCTACTTCCCAGACCTTGGGTCCCTCCCCTTCTGGGCCTAAGTCCCCTCCTCACTTGCTAATTTGGCTAATCTTTGTCACTGGACACTTGTCACACAGGCAAGCCCGTGCTGCTGTTGGGGCTGTGGGTCCAGCTAGTCCAGGTGAGGTAGCAGCAAGAAGTCCCATGTTCTGGGAAGCAGGATTTCTCTCCTCCCTTCCCTCAGGGCCAGCCCTGAGCCCCAGTGCACAAACCCAGCTGTGTGCGCAGACACCCACCGAAGATGATGAGCAGCATACCCACGCTGATCTGCAGCACCAGAGAGAAGGAGAGGAGGAGCACCATCGGCATGTAGAAAGGAATGGACTGGCCGTGATCCACCACGGCCTTCAGCTTTGTCGCATTGGACATGAGCAGTGCGATGTCCAGCATGCCTCTGACAACTGACTTGTCCCTGGCATGACCGGTTTGTTCGGAAGACTTCTTTCCCTGGCAGGGTGACAGTGGTGAGGAGGGTACACTTAGGCAGCAAGAGGGCAAAGACTTGAGGAGAGACACAGGGCAGGTGGTACATGTACAGAGTGGCAGAGTGGGACTATAGCTTCATAGGGCTGGAGGGAGCTGGCCCAGGACCCCAAGGTGCCGGCTCCTCCCCCACTGCTCAGAGGACAATGTGCTCAGCCTCTCCACGCTCCTCCCTCGGGACAGGAAAGAGAAAGGGAGCAACCAACAGCCACCTCAGCAGCGCACTCTGGGTTTCAGCCGGAAAGTGGCGCCAGGCTCTGGCCTCCTGCCCTGGGGAGGGTGGCACTCCTCCCTGCCCACCTGGCCAGCTGCCAGCCGGCACTCTTGGGGTCTGGGCTGCTGCCTGGGAGTCTGACATGTGTGTGGTCAGATCCAGGCACACTGGCCTAGGCTTGAAATGGGCCCTTTCTGGGCGGGGCCCCAAGGCCATTCCTGCTTCGGCCACCTCCGAATCACAGGCCCCTCTGTCTTCCCACTCTGCCCCTGGGCCTCAGTGTCACTCTGCAGAAGTTTGGCCACCTTCTCTAAGCACAGCTGGTGATGCGGAGGCTCATCCTGGGCAAGACTAAGGGCAGGGAGGAGCCCATCCTCCCTCAGACCAGCTTCTAAGCCCCCTGCCCATCTGCCGCCTGATCTGCTTCCTACATGGCCCTGAAGGCTGAGGGGGACCATCTGTTCTTGTGAAATTCAGGTAGAGAAGATCCAGGGGGTGAGCAGACCTCCCCAAGTTTCCTCATCTCTCATCCAAGGACAACCAGAGTCTGTTCAGTCTAGGACCATCTCAGCCCTGGGCCCCTCCTCTCGGCCTAGCCTGTCCCACCCGATTAGCCCAGAATCAGTCAGCAACACCCAGGCAAAATGTTCATATTCCCAGTGAATTCCACATCACAAGGGTGCCGGAAAATCCCAGCTGAGTCCTACTTTTCCAGCCCACTCCCAAGAGAGATCGGAAAAAGACTAAACATCCAAAATCAACATTTCACCAGAGGCCTATTCCAGAAACTACTGTGCTGGTAAGAGCTGGGCCCTGAGTTTAAGCTGCTAGGGTCACAGGTCCTTGGCAGGAGCAGGGAGTATAGGGGAGAGAGGCCAGGAAGGGTGCACCTCCAGTGTGGGGATAGGCTCTGGACAGTCACCCTGCAGTGTGGATGTGGCAGGACTACAGTCCCCACTGAGCTGTGGTCTTGTGATGTACAGGCCTAGCAGCAAAGTGCCTGCAGTCTTACCTTTGGGTCCAAGAAGCCGGAATTTTCCTCGAGTTTGCTGTCAGAGTTGTTTCTGTTGTGACCTTCTTGTGTCATATTGTGGCCCTTGAGATGCTTTCTGAAAACTGAGCTCAGCGTGTCTCTGGCTTAAGAATCAGACTGTCAACCCGCCTTCGCCATGCCTCACACCACGCCCCTGGCCCAGAACCCATGCAGTCCTAATTCCCCTGGCACCAGGCCTAGGGAGACAAAGAAGCTTGCGCAAGTTTAGGGATGAGCACCAGTGACTAGTTCTTCCCTGAGCAGGGCTTCATTGGTTCTGACAGTCTTGGGCATTTCAGGACCAGGATGAACCTCCTTCGTTTGCCCTTTTACCAACCCTAATGTGGCTGCATAGCCAACTGTCGTGCGCTGCCCAAGCATTTCTAACCATGGCCGCCTGTGTGGGGTTAGTCCAATGGTGCAGGTTTGTCCAGCCCAGACCAGCGCTCGCTGCACACACATAGTGACATTGTTAATATCCAGCCTGGCTCTCAGCATAGGCCCTCCTACTGAGAGCCTCTGCTTCCCTGCTAAGGAAATGGGAGTACAAAGGCCTCCCCCGTGGTGGACGTGGGGAGGAGGCAGAGTGGGATGGAGCACACTGCAGCCTCGTGTCCAGGACAGAGGCAGGATCGGGGCCCCAGCCAGCCACTGGACAGGCGGAGCTTGCTGACTCCTCCAGCCCAGGCTCATTTATCCTTTGTTTCCAGGATGTCCTGGAGTGTCTCCTGGGCATGAGAAGCCAGGTGTGAGCAAAGACCAGGGAACATGGTCCCCAGGGCCAAACAGGCTGCAGGAGATTGGGGTCAAGGCCCCAGTAGTGTCTTCATTCCCAGCTCACTCCAGGAGCCTCTGTTTTAACCCATGTCCTCGGCGTCACCCCAGATGGGTGCATTGCCTTTTGTTATCTGCTGAAGCCTCCACTTACACCTCTCAAGCAGTGTGCAGACACACAGGCCCTGGCTAGCCCTGGGTAGGGACAGAACTGCTCTCCTGCAGCGGAGTGGGCTCAAGCAGACAGGTGGCTTTGCTGTAGGGGAAACATACTCTCAACGTGCTAGTTGTCAAGTGCACCAACTTCATGTCCCCTGAATTGGAATAATGAATTTAAGTGACAGTGGTGGTGAATAATAAGAAAGTTGTATTGAGAGACAGCTCCCAAGAGAGAAGAGTCCATCCTCAGTTCCTGCTGAGTTCACTCTCTAGGGATCTTTATGGAGCAAAATCACCAGGTGGGTACATCATGGATCGAACTTTAATCAACCAATGTGTTTATTAGGGCTGATTAGCTGATATTGATCCAATAGGGAGGCCAGGCAGAGGTCAATAATACATGGAAAGAGCAGAGGCATTTTGAGTAGGGAAGGGTCTGGCTGCTCTGGTCATCCCCTTCAGTGACTGATGTCTGTCTGGACAGGGGATCAGGTGATACCAAATAGAGTACCACTTACTCTTTAGGAAAGGACTTAGGCCTTTACATCTTTGTTTTGGTGATTGACCTTCAACACATGCACCTCCAGCCATGGTTCTGCTGTCTTGAGTTTCTTCTGCCATCTACCTCGAGTGCTCAGTCCCTCTCTGTCTGTAAATTAATTTGTATCTAATGTAGCTGCTCCCATAGGTTCACCTCCCTGTGTGCAATTTTACCTACTTGTGCTTTGATTGTGAGGCGGGCATTTGTTTGGTCAAGGGCGTGTGAAGCTGGTCTTTTCACTCCTGTCACAAAGAAACTTAAGGTGTGATGTAGTGGTGCAGGACTAGAAGTCCAGAGATTAAATTCAGTTTGGTCACAAGGTCCAGCAGAGCCTGGGCAATGAGGCAAATTGGTAATACTGAATCACAAAATAAAAAAAATGAAAAAGCATGGGGGATGTAGACCAGAGCAAAAGCCATAGGGGGAATCCCTAATGCCATCCCCAAAAAAAGAAAGAAAGAAGAGAGATATAAGAAACGGCCCTTGAGGTCATCTGTCAATGAGTCAGGCTGGACACAGTGGGAGCTGGAGTAGGCAGGACTGTGCCCCGGGCCCACTGGCCAGCAGTGAGCAGGAGAGCAGGGACCAGGTCTGTGAAGAACTGGTGCCATCCCGTCTCACTGACAATAAGCACAGAAAAGAAAGGAAGGACATAGAAGAAGAAGGGGCCAGCAGGGGTCATGGCTAAGCCCTGTTCCTATCGTGGAAAGACTTATGATGTGTGTGGGGGTGGGTGTGTGTGTGTGTATGTGTGTAAATCTGTCTGTGTGCACAGAGTGGACACTCACAAACACACTGTCGGTTCTGCTCAGGGCACCGTGGGCCTTAGCTGGGGGTCCCAGAGCTGACAGCATCCCAGGCTGTGTCCTTGGTACCTGGGTACTCATAGTGTGCCCCTTTGCCCCAGGAAAGGAAGCCAGTAGGAGAACTTCCAAGTTGTGGAGTACCCTGCAAAACCACCCCTTGTGAGCCCCTTGGTGTCTATGTGATGGAAATGTGCAGCATGGAGTATATGAGGACAATGAAGGTCCCAGTCCAAGCTCCCTAAGGGCAGTGATGCCTCGAGCAGCCAGGTCCATGCTCCTGCCCAAAGGACAAGGCCTCAGTCTTGTCACATGGCTTCCCATTACCAACATCACAGAAGAAAGGAGGCTAAGTGGGCCATATCTCCACCTGGGACCTTCACCAGGAGAGAGTCAGGGTCTCTCCCACCAGGGCCTTCATGAAAATGTGCCTCACTGGGAGGCCTTTGAAGGCTCAGGGCATCTCATTCTGGATGTGATAACAGCAGGTGACTCCTCGCCAACTCTGCGCACAGCCAAGCTGGGCATGGATAGTATGATATCGTGACACTGGGTCTGGGAGAACATGGGTGACAGCCCCCAGCTTGAGATGCCAACAGGCAGACAGCACATATCTTTGCACTGGGGTCTTGGCAGTGGCTATGCCTGGGCTCCTCTGCTTTGGAGAGTCCTGTAGGTGGCACCTACTGGGGCCATTCCGCTGAAACTCTTCCCTGCCCATGGTCACCGCCTGGATGTGCCTGACTATAGATCAGCATCAGGGCCAGTATCGCCGGGTGTGGCCAGCCTACTTCACTTTCCTGTGGATCTGTTTTGTCGACTCAGCCTCTGATAACGAGGATCTGCATTTCCATTAGGTGTTTTGGGGAAGCACAGCTCTGTCCAGTTGTGCCAGGAGAGCAAGGTGAAGAATGCAGGGTGAGCAACATGGCCTCCCATTCCCAACAGCACAGAAGAAGGGAGGCTGGGACTGCAAGGAGGAGCCGCCATCTTGCCCAATCCAAAGACAGAGCGGTAGAGGTTCTAAGCTCTAGGAGACTTGCTGAGGTCACCAGGCTGGGCCCATAGAAGTAGGGATACAGGTGCTCAAGAGCTATCACAGTCCAGGTGACGTGAGGTGTCGTGAGTTGATGCAACATTCACCAGAGGTAAGAGATGCTGAAGCCCCACAGCGCAGCAAGACAACCCCAGCCAGCCCTGCATACCAGAGGCTGACTGAACACCACCCTATCGGAGGACTAGAGAGTTGAAGTCATTCACCACCTGGGGGGTTGTGCAGTCTCAGAGTGAGCAGGGACAGTACCGGACTTTAGGGACAGGTCTGTCTTTTGACAGATGACAGGAGGAGCAGAGAGCTGCTCCTGTCCTTGTCCTACCTGTGTGTACTTGTGTCTACTCCTTGAGCTCCCAGGGTCTAACTAGGGCTGACCCATCTTGGCACTGCTGAGTGTCTGTGTCCAGCCAAGTCCTGTCCCGGCTGGCAGAGCACAGACCCCAGCCTGTCCTCCCCTCTCTCTCAGCCCCACACTGCTGACTTCTAGCTGCACAGTGGACACCGAGACTCAGGTCTCCCAGTCTCCCCTCCAGCTGGGCGCACCCTCATGGTGCCTTCTGCTGATGGATGGGGAGCACAGCCTCATGGGAAGGATGGTGAGCAGAGTGTCTGTGACCTACTTGCTCCTTCCTGCCAGTGGGAAAATGGATGCAATGGCTGGAACTTCAGTGCCATATTGGACTACCAGGAAACCTGAGGCATGGGAGCCGTGCATAGCGGGCCAGCGATGAGAGAGCTGTGTCTCCAGTGCTGGAGTTCACACCGTGTTGTGGGGGCCATCTGCAGGCTTCTCATTGTAAGAAAGAATCTCTCTCACTTTGAGGCCATTGTAATTTTGATTTCTTCTGATCCTCTCAGCTGACATCAAGTGCAGTTTGCAAAAGTAAGTTTGATGCACTGAGACTTGGCAGCTTAAATCCTTGTGAAGGGTACTGAGGGGCCTCACTCCTGACCCAGTACTGCAGCGCCTGTGTCTACTCTTCCCCCTCAGACAGGCAGGCTGACCTGAGTGCACTACTGTATGCATGCACCTATACACAGACACAAGGATACACACTCCCACAAATGCACCCATGAACCCACACATGAAACACACAGTCACATGCAGAGCAGAGCACAAGCACATGCACTTGCAACCTGTGGACACGGGGAGAACTGGCCCTTCTGTTCCCCTGAATCCTTTCTAGCTCTCCTCCCCCGTCCCCCTGCCACAGGACCAGGGAACATGGTCCTCAAGGTCAAACAGGCCACAGGAGATTGGGGTCAAGGCCACAGGGCTGTCTCCCTCCCAGCTCACTCCAGGAGCCTCTGTTTTAACCCACCTCCCTGGCTCCACCCCAGATTGGTGCATTGCCTTTTGGTATCTGCTGATGCCTCCCCTAACACCTCTGAAGCAGGGCATAGACCCAGGTCCTGGCTAGTCCCGGATGGGGCCAGAACTGCCCTCTTCCAGTGTGGGGGCTCACACAGGTGAGTGGCTTTGATGTAGGGAAAATGTATTCCCGACCTGCTAGGTGTCAGATAGGCCAACTTGCTGTCTCCTGAAATGGAAGAATGAATTCTAAGTAACAACGGAGGTTAGGAATAAGACAGGTTTACTGAGAGACACCTCGGAGGGAGAGAAGAGTCAATCCTCAGTTCCTTCTGAGTTCATTTCTCCAGGAATATTTTATGGAGCAAAATCATCAGGTGGGTGCATCATGGGTCAAACTTTAACCAACCAATAAGATCACAAATAGAGCCAATTAGCTAATATTGATCCAATAGGGAGGCTAGGCAGAGGTCAATGGTACATGGAAATAACAAAGACATTTTTGGGAGGGAGGGTCTGGATGCTCTGGTCACCCCCTCAGGTGCCTGATGTCTGTCTGGACACCCCTGGACCAGGTGATACCAAATGTAGTATGATTCCAAGTTACCAATTACCCCTTAGGGAAGGACTTAGGCCTTAACATCTTTGTTTTGGGGCTTGGCCTTTGACACATGCACCTCCAGCCTCAGTCTGATGTCTTAAATTTCTTCTACTGTCTACCTTGAGTGCTCAGTTCCTGTGTGACAGTACATTAATTTCTATCTCACATAGCTGCCTCAGGTAGTTTCACTACCCTTTGCGCAACTTTACCTAACTATGCCTTCATGTGAAGCTGATCTTTCTTCATAAAGAAATTAAAGGCATGGAATGGTGGTGTTCTTGACTAGAGCTTGGATTCATGGAGGCAGGGAGATCACAAGGTCCAGCCTAACCTGGATAATATAACAACTTAGTGAGATCTGACATTAAAATATAAAATAAAAATGACTGAGGCTGTAGCTCAGTGTAAAAGCCCTGGGTTCAATCTCTAATCCTGTCAAAGTAATAAAAAAACAAAAAGCTCCAAAAGGGCAGAGAGATAACAAATGGCGCTCAGCGTCATCTCTACTCCAGGTCTAGCTGGAGGCAGCTGGTGAGGAGAACAGCAGGGACCAGGTCTGTGAAGGGCTTGGTGCCATCATACACCAACAAAGACCCAGGAAAGGCAGCATTCTCCTGGATTTCCTGATGGGGGAGACTGAGGTACAGCTGTGGTGACTCTTCCAGGGACACATGGCCCAGCAAGTTAGGGCCGACGCCCAAGTTCCCTGCTGCCCTCCCTCTGGCTGGATGCTGCATCCCAGGCTCGCCTCAACTTCCCACATCTCTGCTCTGCTGGGAAGGAGTGCATGTTTAAGTGACAGCAGAGGCACAGAAAATGCAAGTCACTGTAAGGAGTTTGTTATAAAGGAGATCATCTCACATGGGGTCAGGCCCTGCTCCCAACCTGTGTTGTTGGTTGCTGTGCCTCAGGAATGCTATGACTGTTCTGCTTTGTAAAAGGAGGCTGCTTCTGGTGCTGTGCTGAATAATCAGGTGCTCTACACTACAAAGGAAGCTGCCTAATGTCAGTGAATGATCTGCAACCCATTCCGTGGTTGCTGCCCTGATTGTTTGATCAATAAACATGGAGTCAGCCCAGCTCTTGTGGTAAAAAGAGTCTGATGTTATTTACCTCTTAAGTCTAAGAAAATAGCTGTTGTAAAATGTGGGCAGTGGTTCAGTGTAGGGCATTCGTACCAGGGCTTGTTATCTCTTGCAGCCCTGGGCCTGGTGGGATTCCTGGGTTGGGGTCTGCACTAATGGTGCTGCTCTGAATTAGACTGGGGTTCTGCTCTGAGGGGAGTTGCTGTGGGTGATTTTGCCAGAGATACGCTGGCACTAGGAAACCTGCCTACGCCTTGCACTGATCTTTTCCCCACCCTTCATGAGGGGTCCTGGGTTTGGTTTCTCTTTACATTTCCTTGAGAAAGGAGTGTGGAAGGAGATTGAGCTTGTGGCTTTTTAAGGCCATGAGAATAGATGAGAAAAACAGAAACTGTTCTAGATAGTTGGCAGAGTGCCATCCACGCGGTTCAAAAATATTTTTCTGCTAGTGGAGTGTTTTTGACTTCTAAAATATTCTTCTGTGTCATGTGTCCTTGACTTAGAGTGATAGATATTGATTGGACCAACGTCAAATTTGTTACCTATTGATTGTAATCCCTGTGAACTTTTAACCACTGGTTGTAATCTTTGCATGTAGCCACTGCAGTAAGAGTATTATAGAAAGCGCACTGAGAATAAACTCAGGGCCTTCAGCCTTCAGAGTGCTGATGCCCTCCCGATCCCATCCATTGTCTCTCTTATCTTTCTATTATCTCTCTTATCTTTTCCTCATCCTCACCCTCAGACTCGAGTTCTGCTTTGCTGCCAGCATACTCCACAGTAAAACAGATTAGTGTGTCTTCTGTACGGAGACTTGTGAGACAAGTGTTTTGGTGGATAAACATGGTGTTCTGTTCCTTACAGATAGTTTTGCAAATATATAAAATTAGAGGAAACAAGCTTGTGGTTTGATTAACCTTTAGGTGGGTTAGAGTGGATGACCCAGATAAAGAGCAGATGAGCCTTGGAAGAAACTTGAAGAAAAAATTTTAGCAGTAAAAACTAAACTTTTCATTCCTATTGAAATCTTTGCTAGTGTTTTCTTTGTGATAACATTTTAACCTCTTTGATCATGTGAGCCTGATGTAATCCTTACACCACTCAGTTTCCATCATGTATGAAAGGGAGCTGAGAAATAAATGTGGTGCTCATTCAGTATTGACTGATGAGTCCTTCCAATCCCATGCTGTCTCTTGTCTCTTATCTTTAATATGTTTCTTTTCTTTAATCCTCGCCCCTCGGCCTTGCGACCCTTTGTCTTGCCAGGCAGGTCCCGGCAGGACACATACCATCTGAGCCGGGGATAGGCTGGGGCATAGTGCAGCCAGATTCCAGGCTTGCTGGTGTGGCGGTTGGGCCTGGTCACTAGACCCGTCTCCTAAGTGTTTATCCTCAGCTTTCTAGGGCTTAAAGAACTTGTGGGAGCCACCCTGGAGCCAAAGAAGTAGACTCTGGACACAGCCACTCCCAATCCTAATGCCCCCCAAAGTAGGCCCCTCAACTTCATTAAGATGGATCCCATCAAGACACGGAGTGAGAGAGTGCGGGTGAGGCAGGGCAGGCAGCCAGCACAGGGCTGTCCTTGACAGTCCAGCTGAGGGCCTCTGGCACTTCAATGGGCTAAACCACGGAGGAGCTGGGGGGCCACTCTGCTCAGCTGAGCAAACAGAGACCCAGAGAGGCTGTCAGTGCCACAGCCCTCCCTGCAGGAGTCTCCTGGGCAGGGCCAGACGCGGCCCATGAGAGCAGTGGTCAGTGTCACAGGCATCACAAGTAGCGGGAGAGCTGTAAATGTTGGCGTCACCCCCACAGAAAGAGCAGGCCCCTCCTCCACTGTGTGGGACAGACTGACAGGAGGGAGGCCACAGAGGTCCCTCATTTCATGTGTCTTTCAGCCTCTCCAGGCTGTGAGATGCATTTCTGTCCTCTGGAGAGGGGAGGAAGCCAGGGAAGGTTGTGGGGTAAAAACTAGACAATGGCTCTGGGTCCATCATTCCACTTGGTGCTGCTGCGTGGGAGCCCCACTGCTCAGGCTCAGTTTCCTGAGCTGTGTATGGGGGAGGGAGGAGCCCTGGATTTGCAGTGAGGGACTTCCCAGGCTGCTGCTGTGTCATCAGCCCCCAGCTCCAGGCTGCATACCACCTGTTGTGTAGTGGACCTTGCTGTGCCAACCCTTCAAGGCACAGCGCCCACAAGCCCCAAGCTTTCAAGGTCTGCTGGGCATGCTGAGGAAATGAACCATCCACATGCAGGTCCTAGGCGCTGGTCCTGAGCTGAAGGTCCATGTGGAAGTGACCACTAGAAATGTCCCAAGGAGGGACAGGAGAAAGAGGGGCCAGGCAGGAAACATAGGAAAGCCCTGTCTCTATAACAGAAAGACACAGTGTGTGTGTGTGTGTGTGTGTGTGTGTGTGTGTGTGTGTGTGTGTAGGAGCAGACACATAAACACACTGGTGTCTTCACACAAGGACATCGATGACCTTTCTGTGCAGCACATGGCTGATAGCATCTCAGACTGTGAGCCTGGTGCCCGAGGACTCAGGCTATGTCACTGTCCCCTACGAAAAGAAGCTAACTGATACCTCCCCAGTTGTGGGGCACAGTTCCTATCCACCCCTTCTGAGCTCGGTGGTGTCTGGAAGATGAGAATGCTCTGAAGGTTGAGCATCATGACCACGGTGTTTCCATTCTAAGCTCCCTGGGCACAGTGATGCCCGCAGCAGCCAGCTCCGTGTTGCCAAAGCACAGGGCCTCAGGCTTGTCACAGGAGCAGGCCCGGAGGTCATATCTCCACCTGCAACTTCTCCAGGAGAGAGTCAGGGTCTCTTCCACCAGGGCCTTCATGCAGATGCGTCACTGGGGAGGCCATTGAAGGCTCAGGGCATCTCATCCTGGATGGGACACAGCAGGTGGATCCTCACCCACTCGGCCCACAGCAGGGCTGAACATGGATAGTATGACACAAGTGACACTGAAGAGATCATGGGTGTACTGGGTCTGGGAGAACATGGCTGATAGTTTCCAGCTTGAGAGGCCAACAGGCAGACAGCGCATTTCCTTGCACTGAGAGTTTGGCAGTGGCTGTGCCTGGGCTCCTTTACCTTGGGAGACCTGGAGGAGGCATCTCTTGGGCCGTCCCGCTGAAACTTTCCCTGCCCATGGTCACCGCCTGGACATGCCTAACTATAGATCAGTATCAGGGCCTGTATCGCCGGGTGTGGTCGGCCCACTTCACTCTCTTGTGGATCTGTTTTGTCGACTCAGCCTCTGATAACGAGGATCTGCATTTCTAGTAGGTGTTTTGGGGAAGCACAGCTCTGTCCAGTTGTGCCAGGAGAGCAAGGTGAAGAATGTGGGGTGAGCAACATGGCCCCGCATTCCCAACAGCACAGCAGAAGGGACGCTGGGCCTGCAAGGAGGAGCTGCCATATTGTCCATGCCAAAGACAGGGCGGTGAAGGCTTCAAGGCCAGGGGACCTGCTGAGGTCATGAGGGTGTGTCCATTGGAACAGGGGTACAGGGGCTCAAGAAGATCACAGTCCAGGTGACGTGAGATGCTATCAGGTGACCATTCCTCGCAGAGAAGAGATGCTGAAGTCCCACAGCACAGCATGGCCCACCCAGCAGGTCCTGCATACCAGAGACACCATGGACACCAAGCTGGGGGAGCTATAAGAAAATTCAAGCCATGCATTACCTGGTGGCTTTGCAGCCTCAGAGTGAGCAGGGACAGTGGTGGACTAGGAGGGCTACTCGGGTCCTGGGACAGATGCAGGGGAGCAGAGAGCTAGTCCTGTCCCCTATCCCTACCTGTGTGTACTTGAGTCCTCTCCTCAGACTCTCAGGGTCAGGCTGGGCTGACCGTTTGTTTGGGGTTTTTTTTTGTTTTTTTGAGACAGTGTCTTACTTTGTGGTTCAGGCTGGCCCTAAGCTCAGCCTGAAACTCACACCACAGCAATCTCCTGCCTCTGCCTCCCGAGTGCTGGGATTATAGACATGAGCCACCACACCCGGCACTGTGGTATGTGGTACTGGTTGCTGCTCTGGGCGTGAGTCTCCATGCCCAGTATTGTATGTGGTTACTGGGGATCGAACCGGGTCTTTGCGCTTCCAAGACAGGTGCCGGAACCACTGAGCTAACTCCCTGGCCCTGGGCTGACCGTTTTAGTCACTGTTGAGGGTCCATGTCCAGCCAAGTCCTGTCCTGGCAGCCAGAGCGCAGATCCCAGCCTGTCCTGCCTTCTCTCTCAGCCCCACACTGCCAACTTCTAGCTGCACAGTGGACACTGAGACTCAGGGCTGTGTCTCCCTATGTCCCACCAGACGGCAGGACACTCATGGTGCCTTCTGCTGATTTAGGGGTACACAGCATCATGGGAAGGATGGTCAGTAGAGGGATATGACCTACTTCCCCTTTACAGGCCTTTGCAGAGCAGCCACTTGTAGAATTCTCATTTTTTAAAAACAGTCTCTCTCATTTTGATGCTATTATAATTTTGTGTTTCTCTGATCCTCTCAGCTCATATTAATTCTAGTCTACAAAAGGAGTTAGGTGACACTGAGACTTGTCAGCTTAAATCTTTCTCTAGGGTCTGAGGGGGCCTCACTGCTCCTGACCCAAAACCATAGCCTGAGTGCCCCCTCTTCCCCTCTGAGACAGGCAGGCTGACCCACATACACTAACACACACACCTGCACACACAAAGACACAAGGGACAAGGATACACACTCCTAGAAGCGCACATACAAATACACACACGAGTCATACAATCACATGCAGACAGTGCACAGCACTCGCATTTGCCCACCTGACGCTCAAAGACACCTGGCCCTGCTTTGTTCCATTGAATCTTTTCTTTCTCACCATGACCGGCAAGCTGCTCCAGGGCTCCACATGACCAGCTCCTTCCTGTCACCTGCGTCTCTGCTTGGGCCACTCCTGAAAGCACCTTGTTTGTGTGAGTGCTGCTCTTTCCAAACACTGCTCCATACCAGCTCCCCAGTCAGCAGCACCTGGACAGAAACCCACCCTGACCCAGGTGCTGGGGACTCTGCACCCGGCCCAGAGTCTCCTCAGGACAGGGCAGGTACCGTCCTCGGTGTCCATCCTCTGGGCAGGGCTGCTAGCTGTCCTTTGGCCCAGCCTACACACAGCCAACCCCTCATGACAGGTGTTAGCCAGCTCCTTATTCTTGGCCCTGACTCAGGCCACTCACTGAGCCACAAGCCACTAGGCCTGAATGCATGGGTCACATCTCAGGCTCATGGGAGATGTAGTCCAGCACATAAGCAGGCACTGCTGGAGTGTGTCTTTCAGGGCACAGTGACTGTGGAAAGCAACAGCCCCAGGCGGTCTTGACCTCATCAGCCAAGGATGGAAGTTCAGGGGGTGCAGGTGCCTGAACATTCGCAGTGGGCTCTACCCTGTGTCCTAGCTGCGGGCACACACCCTGATGACTGGTCTGTGTCCTCTGTGCTCTGAACACACACAGCCCCGCTAGTCTTGCCCTCTGGAGTTTCCCTCTGTGCTGTGGGTCATCTGACTCTGTATCTTCTTTCTGTTTCACTCATGCTGACCTGAAGTGCTGGCTCATCTAGGTGTGCTTATACAGGGAGAGCCTTGAGAGTCTGGGAGGAGAGTGGCCCAGAAGGAGGCCACATGTGCCCTGCTGGCTGGGCAGGACCCAGGTCTCAGAGCATCCCATGAACACAGCTGTGGACGTCAGGCCTTGAGTGTGAGCTGCCTGCTCCCTCAGGAGCATGATGCTTCCAGCCATGAATGCTGCCCACAGTGCTCGTTTCCTGTCCCTGGCTCTGATGACATGCTGTGTGGCAGGGCCACGGTCCCACAGACCTGTTGCTGGGCAGGGCCCAGGGCAGCGTGCAGCTGGTGAAGTGGAGCGCAGCTCACAGGAGGACAGAGCACTGCCAGCACAAATAAGCATTTGTAGGAAAGTATGGCAGGTCTCCATCAGAAAACAGAGGACAGAAATGGCTGTTCATATAGCGCCAGCGGGTCAGGGCTCACCGGGGCTGGGTGTGTGCGTTTCCTACACCTTCTCCAAGCTGTGCTGCCAGGTCTCAGTCACTAGGCTAGAACTCAGCCCTACTTGGACTGGGTTTCCTGATAGCTCTTCCTGCTGCTCAAACATGTGGAGAAAGAAGGGCAGAGGATAGAGGATGAGAAAAAGAGAAACAGTGAAGAGAATGCAAACGTAGGTCAGGTCTTTCCTGGCATATCTGTCTCAGGCCTTCCCTGATGTGAGTGCTGCTTGATGGCCAGAGGCTGGCAAAACAGGGCTTCCCAGCCCTTTTCTCAGGAGAGCAAAAGCATATGGCTTCCGTTCTAGAGGCAACTCAAGTGTCCCTCCAAACACTAGCCTTCTGGGCACTGAGAGCTTTGTCTGTGCTCTTTTTTGTGCATCCAAAGTCCTTTACAAGTATGCAGATCGAGGACACATGAAGCCTTCCTCGGAGCCCTCATTTCTAGTCCACTTTCTGTTGCTAATAACACAATGCCACAGCCTGGGTGGGTTAAGGAGAAGAGAGGTGTATTGGGCTCACTTTTCTGATCCAAGGTCAGGAAGCCCCGTGCAGTGCTGACCTTCCTGGTGGAGGTGGCCCAAGCACCCCAAGGTGAAGGACTGGGAGCACCTGTGTGTACCCTTGTGTCTCTCTGGTCTCTGCCTCTCTCCCTTTTCATACCAAACCACCAAGATTCAACCATAGGGGCTCCACGCTTGTCCGAAGGACTTTAATCCATATCACCTCCTGATTGGCCTAGTCCTAAGGCACATAGTCCCACTAACTTCACATATCTATCTATCTATCTATATCTATCTATCTATCTATCTATCTATCTATCTATCTATCTATCTATCTCAGTATATATCCATCCCATATGTATATCCCATATATATCCCATATATTTATGGACCCCCACTCCCCACTCTCTTCATATCTGACACTAGAGATTAAATTCCAGCACAGGAACCTTTGGAGCACATGCTCAATCCAAACACTAACACATCTATAAATAGAAAATAAAGATGAAGAAAAAAAGAAAATAACTCCAGAGCTCCAAATGACAGCTGTCTGTCCTTTGATACTGTGTAATCAGTAACAATGACCACAGGCCACTCAGGGTCACTGGGGATGTGTTGACATCTGGTGGCAGCTTCCACCCCGAGTGGCATTGGGCTCATCTTGTTGGCTGTGGCCCTGCTGCACCGTGAGGGGATTCTGGGGGATGGTTCAGGTTCCCATAATGACTCTCTACGTCCCTTGGATCCTTGCCCTCACTCTGGCAAAGGAAGAAGTGGCACTCTCAGTGGAATGTGGGGAATCCAGACTGATATGGTGAAGAGTGAAAGTTTATTTAAGAAGTGGCAAATGCAGGGAGAGTAGAAAGGAAATTCTCATCCCAACAGAGGAGCTGCAAACAGGGGCCACCAACTCGGTGCTCAGTGAGTTGGGGTGTACCTCCTTACACAGGTAAGCTGATTTAAAAAACCTTCTGTTTACTGGTTTGATTCATTTCTTTTTGCATCCTTCCCTAATGCAAAATGCAAAGTGTATTCTTGCTCTGTGTCCTCTGGGCTCCTTGGGGGCCAGTGAGGGTTCAGAGGAGACTGTGTCTTCTTCTGTGGGGCGAGCACTCTGTGTCTGCTGGATCATTCTGCAGGGCCTCATGATGGTGTTATCCATGTGAACTGCTGCCCGTAGGATCTGGCCCCACTCACCCTTGCTGAGAGTCTAAGTAAACAAAAACTTTACATCTAACAGGTTGAATAAAACAAATGGGTGGCCTGTCACTAGCACTGGTAAGGCAGGGTGTGTGTGATGGGACAGTGTCCTTCCCCATATGGGAGAGGAGAGGTGGGGCCACGGACTCACTCCCACACCACCCAGACACAGAGCCTTTCCTGCCCAGCTGTGCTTTAGCTCACAGACATGTTACCCAACGCGTGTTCATCACCTTCCACTGGAACAGGCCAGGGACCCAAGGACAGGCCACTGAAGCGAGAGAAGAGATTTCCTTGGAAAGAAAGCGAAGCATAGACAAGGACTCTTGCCACCAATGACTACCCCGAGGGACCCAGGTGTGCAAAGGGCTTTATGGGGACAGTGAGGGACCAGCATGCTGAGACAGGGGTGAGATACAAGGCTGGGATGACAAAATGTGGTCCTGGCTATGATAGACTCTGACCTGTGCAGGTTGGCACATATCAACAAACCTGTTGTGAGTCTCTGATACAATCACACCAACAGAAGCTGTATATTCATGAGAAATTGTTAGCAAAACAACAACAATAAAGTCTACAGAAGCCCTCTTGCTCCCTTTGCTCTTAGACAACTTAAAATCACTACTTCTGGGGGGTCACACAGCTGGGCAATCCGT
The DNA here is from genome assembly GCA_004026965.1 of Petromus typicus. NCBI lineage: Eukaryota > Metazoa > Chordata > Mammalia > Rodentia > Petromuridae > Petromus > Petromus typicus. Next base: position 20,467 of record PVIR01015827.1, read on the forward strand.
CCTGAGTTGGCATGGGCTTGGCACCTTTGGGTGGTGGTGATACCAAGTTACTTTGCAGATCTCCAAGGCTCTTTGGCCACACCTTGGCCACTGGGACTCCCGGTATCAGTAACACCCTGCTGCTCTCAGGTCTGTGAGAGATATCACTGCCACCCCACCCCACCAGAGTACTGATTTCCCAGGGGCTCCCTCTCCTGTTCACCCCAATAAATCCTTCCTGTATCTCAGTGATGCTTGCAATATAGTCTGTGTGGAAAAGGAATTCAATTAGGAAAATAAAAACAACACTATGTACAGGAAGTGGGGATTCTGACTCTGAGGCAGAGTGGGCTTCCACTTGGGAGATGTAGCCCTGGATTCTGACTTTTTGCTTTTTTTGTTTCCACTCTGTTTCTCTTTCAAAAGTACACAAAGAAGATCTTAAAGGCAGAGGGGCTGCAAACAGGGGCCACTTCCTGGCAGGGGCCACTTCTTAACTGATTATGGATAACTCGATGTCTGGCTGCCACAATCATGTTTATATTTATGAACTTGCAACCACATTAAAGTAGAAGATTATGAAAGGTTGATTCTTCTCTGTATTCCTCTGAATGAAACTTAAAGAGTAAAGAGACAAAATCTCAAAATTGATTTTTTTAATAAGGAGAGAAAATAAACACAGCGCTCATCTAGCAATCCCCAGCCCTTCTCTCTAAGTCCTTATATTATTAGCTATAGTGTTAGGTAACAGGAAGTAGCATATTCAGAGTAACTTCAAGTATTCAGAGAAATACTGTTATGACTTATAGAACCTAAAGAGTGCTGACTTGCCCGGGATGGACAGTGTCACGCTGCTGCCCACTGGGCACCTGTGCAGACTGGGGTGGGCACTGGACAGAAGGAACGAGGACCTTCCCCACTCCCCGGGAGAAGAAGCCAGCCGCCCAAGGCCACCAAAGTGAAGGAATGCTTGGGCAGCCATGACTCGAACCGCCCACCAGCCCCACGACTCCAGGGATGCAGGCCAGTTGTCCCAAAATTCAGACCAAGATGGTGTGACATGTGTGGGTCCAGGGTAGGTCTTCATTTTATCTTGTCAGCTACAAAGGACACAGCAGGCAACTTGGACCCAGGGCTGATGTGCTGGGTGCAGGAGGCCCAGCAAAGGCCTGGGGCCTCTGCGTTCCTCACACCACTGGATAGGCTGGTGGTGCAAATCCTGGGACAGTGGAGAACACATAGACCAATATGTTCACATGTTTCTTAAGGTATTCTCCAATCTTTCCTTACTTTTCCATGTATCAGTATAAAGAATTAAAGCAGCAGGGGGCAGTATTGCACATCTATAATCTCAGCTACTCAGGAAGCAGATGCAGAAAGAGTTCAAGGCCAGCCTGAGCAGCTGAGTGAGACTCTGTCTCAAAATAAAAACTTGAAAAGGAAAGAAAGAAAAGCAGCAAGGCCGCTCTGCCTCCAAAGCACATCTGAGACAGGCTGGAGAGAGAGCAGACCCAAACCCGGACATCTGGGGAAGGCACCTGGAGGAGCTACGTGCTCTGAGGCTTACAGGAAGTGGCCAGAGCAGGGTCCCATCCCAGAGAAGGGGATGGTGCCCAGGGCACCACCAGCTTTATGGTCATTTTTGATTAGGAAGTGGGCACGTGGACCCCTTAGGAAGGGCAGGGCTCTGCCAGGTCACTGCTGGCAGAAGGTGAGACCACAATCCAGGCCCAAGTGGGCACGGCTGCCTCCTTCCGGCCAAGGAGCCCAGGCACCGAGGCTGTATCCATGCATGCCATGGGGGTGCTGGCTGTCCAGTGTCTGTGGGTCAGGAGACAGCAGAGGCCACGGTCACCAGCAGGACCTGGCAGCCCCTCAGGAAGTGGGATGTTGTGCATGAATGAAAGTTAAAGAGTAAAGAGACAAAAGTCTATATGGGCTAGGAGAGGAACAACTGCTTGTCCTTCTGGAATGTCCTGAGACAGGGGCCAGCTGGGTCCTCCTCCAACTGTCCATGGACCTGCTTTGTTTCCCCAGGCGGTCAGTGTCTGGAGCCCTCAAGGCCTGTCTTCCTGGCCCCACATGACAGTCACAGTGGGAGCAAAGGGTGTTCCAGGTCCTGGGCTGGTGACTCTGAGGGCTACAAACTTGGGGATGCACTCTTCAAGGGAACAATAGTCCTGGGCTCTGGGCAACCAACTACACAGCAGGTGCCACTCAGGATCTGCAAAGAACGGAAGATGTACGAGGGCTGACCCTCCTGACGACAGCTGAGGGGGCTCTGTGCCCATCCTGGTGACCAGCCACGAGAGTCAGGGCCACTCACCCACTGGCCACTCAGACTGGAATGCGAGCCCTGTCTGACCTGGAAGGGCTATCACAACTCTCTGCACCCTTAGTTTCCCCTGAATTACAGACTTCCCTGGTCACTATTCCGACTCAAATGCTGGATTCCTGGCATGGGACCAGGGCCAGGCAACCGAGACTACAGCTACCCAGCTGGCCCAAGACTGAGCTGCTTCCAGTGCAGGACACGCAGCCTGAACTAGGATCCCTGAAGACAGCCCTGCGAACCTGCCAGCCAGAAGCTGGATACTCAGGCCGTGTGTCCACAATTCCTGGACCTGCACAGGGGGCATCGAGAACTGTGCTTAGGCCCCACGGTGGGTGTCATGTGTGAAGAGGCAGCCTGGCACTTGGCCCCTGGAAAAATGACCTACCACAAATCAGGATAGTATCAGGCAGCAAATCAGATTCCACGTGGGGCAACCAGATCCTGGCCAGCAGGAGGCAGCTCAGGTTCCACGGCTTCAGCCCTTGGTCTGTTGTTTCCCTTGCCAGCTGTGCTCAGCCATGCCATGGGCAATGTGCCCTGTGGAGTGGCTGGCTCCAGCCTCTGCCTGGCTCACCCTGGCTGCCTGCTCTTCCTCCTCCACCCAGGCCGGGTCGCCTCGGGAAGATACTCCCACTGTCTTCGCTGAGACAGATACAGGGCCAGTATGGTGTGGGAAATGCTTCTACCCTAAGGACACAACCTCCACTCTCGGGATGTGATGGCCCCAGACCGCCTGGGTCTGTGTAAGAGCAAGGGGTGCTGCAGGCCCCCCGAGGCCTGTCAAGGATCTGTGAGATGTGTGTCATAGGGGTCCAAAGACACCATCGAAATCCTGGTGTCCTGGTCAGAGTGGACCCAGCGGGCCTAGCTCACAGGAGACCAGATTCTCAGAAGAGGGCGCAGATGAAGAGGCGCTTGCTCAGTGGGGTTTAGAGGGGACAGAGCCTCGTGTCCAAAGCAAGAAACCTGCTGTTTTCTGAGAGCTTTCTTCTAGCTGCAGGGTCTAAGTGTGGCTCACTGGTACAGTGTTTGGCTGGTATAATAAAGGCTTTGAGCTCCATCCCCAGCAACAGCAAATCAATCCCAACTAAACTCAAACCAAGACCAGCATCAGATGGTGACTCTGTCACATACCACCTCTGAACACCATGACCACGGGACCTCCAAATAGCAAATAGGCAGAGGCCATGATGTTGTGCATGAGAGTTCTCAGGGCTAGGTGACAGGGGTGGCTGTTTGGGGCCCAATGAGTCTTCAGAGCTTCTATGAGGAAGTGAGGTACAGGCGCTCACTCCTTTGCTCACCTGGTTGCCTTACGGCTTGGGTGCTGCGTCCGGTGCAGTCTGCTCCATCCCAAAGACAGTAATGAAGATGTCGATCACCACGATGAAGAGCACCAGTTGTGAGTTCAGGATGTCCAGCCACTTGGGCTTCTCAGACTCATTTTGTAACTTAGCTGTAGGCGACAAGGAACTGGCATGGCGAAGGGACTTCCCCTGGGTTTTATTGTCTGGATGTTACAGGGCCCTCATTTTTAGGGTAAGTTCCATACATCCAGACAAAAACTGCCTGTTTGGCTAAAACCCTGATAACAGATCGAATGCCTCATGCAGACCCTTCTATGGTTCCTCACTTTCCCCACAAGAAAATGAGGCCCACACAGGTCACACACCAAGGTCACGTTGCTGCTGCACATCAAGTAGCCAGGTTTGGCTGTGAGGCCCATGAGCTGAGCCCCTGCCGCACCTCAATTTGTGGATCTTCACAGCTACCTGAAGCTCCACTATTCTACCCTCCCACGTGGGAAAAGTAAGGTCCCAGCGGGTCCACTCATGTGACCCAGGTCATCTAGCCAGAAGGCAAAGCAGAAGAGACCTGGTACCCATGCTGTTGCTTTGGATTGCCATCAAGGGCGCAGGGTGAGGAATCTACTCCCCACTTCCCAAGCCCAGGTTCCCTCTCCCCTTCAGGGCCACAATCCCCTCCTCACTTGGTAACTAGGCTGGTCTTTGTCCCTGGACACTTGACACTCAGGCACGCCAGTGCTGCTGCTGGGGCTGTGGAGCCAGCTACTCCAGGTTAGCTGGCAGGAGGAAGTGCTGGGGTCTGGGAAGTAGGTTTTCTCTCCCCGCTTCCCGCAGGTCCAGCCCTGAGCCCCAGAAGACAAACCCAGCTCTGTGAGCAGATACTGACAGAGGAAGATGAGCAGCACGCCCACGAAGATCTGCAGCACCAGCGAGAAGGAGATGAGGAGCACCATCGGCACGTAGAAACCATAGGACTGGCCCTGATCCACTATGGCCTTCAGCTGCGTTATGTGGGACATGAGCAATGCCATGTCCAGCATGCCTCTGACAGTCGTCTTTTTGCTGGCATGAGTGGGTTTTTCTGAGGACTTCTTTCCCTGGCAAAGTGACAGTGGAGGGGAGGGTACACTTAGGCAGCAGGAGGGCAAAGACTTGAGGAGAGACACAGGGTGAATGGTACACGAACAGAGTGGCAGAGTGGGACACAGCTCCATAGGGCTGGAGGGAGCTGGCCCAGGACCCCGAGGTGCCGGCTCCTCTCCCACTGCTCAGAGGACAATGTGCTCAGCCTCTCCACACTCCTCCCTCGGGACAGGAAAGAGAAAGGGAGCAACCAACAGCCACCTCAGCAGCGCACTCTGGGTTTCAGCCGGAAAGTGGCGCCAGGCTCTGGCCTCCTGCCCTGGGGAGGGTGGCACTCCTCCCTGCCCACCTGGCCAGCTGCCAGCCGGCGCTCTTGGGGTCTGGGCTGCTGCCTGGGAGTCTGACATGTGTGTGGTCAGATCCAGGCACACTGGCCTAGGCTTGAAATGGGCCCTTTCTGGGCGGGGCCCAAAGGCCGTTCCTGCTTCGGCCACCTCCGAATCACAGGCCCCTCTGTCTTCCCCACTCTGCCCCTGGGCCTCAGTGTCACTCTGTAGAAGTTTGGCCACCTTCCCTAACCACAGCTGATGATGTGGAGACACATCCTGGGCAAGGCTAAGGGCAGGGAGGAGCCCATCCTCCCTTAGACCAGCTCCTAAGCCCCCTGCCCATCTGCCACCTGATCTATTTCCTACATGACCCTGAAGGCTGAGGAGACCATTTGTTCTCCTTGTGAAATTCAGGTAGAGAAGATCCAGGGGATGAGTGGACCTCCCCAAGTTTCCTCATCTCTCATCCAAGGACAATCAGAGTCTGTTCATTCTCAGGACCATCCCAGCCCTTGGCCCCTCTTCTTTGCCTAGCCTGTCCCAACCAATTAGCCTAGAACTGGTCAGCAACACCCAGACAAAATGTCCATAACCTCAGTGAGTTCCACACCATAAGGGCATCTGGAAAAAAATCCCAGCTGGGTTCTAGCTCTCCAGCCCCTTCCCCAAAGGGGTCAGAAAAAGAAAAAAACATCTAGAATCAACAAATCACTGGAGACCTATGCCAGGACATACTGCACTGGTATTACCTGGGCCCTGAGCTGAAGCTGCCAGGGTCACAGGTCCCTGGGCCGTGCAGGTCCCTGGCAGGAGCAGGGAGTATAGAGGAGAGAAGCCAGGAAGGGTGCACCTCCAGTGTGGGGATAGGCTCTGGACAGTCTCACCCTGCAGGGAGGACGTGGTAGGCAAACTGGTCCCTACTGAGCTGCGGTCTTTTGGTTTATAGGCCTAGTGGCCAAGTGTCTGTAGTCTTACCTTTGGGTCTGGGTTTGCAGGTGAATTTCCAGATTGTTGATCAGAGGTACTTGAGCCTTTGGTACCATCATCACTTCCTGGTGCCATGTTGTAGCCCCTGGGATGCTTTCTGGAGACTGAGCTCAACATGCCTCTGGCTTAAGAATCAGTCTGTCAGCCCGCCTTTGCCATGCCTCACACCACACCCCTGGCCTGGAGCCCATGCAGTCCTAATTCCCCTGGCACCAGGCCCAGGGAGAGAAACAGGAGTGCACATTTTTAGGGATGAGCACCCGGTGGCTTGTTCGTCCCTGAGCATTGCTGTGGGACTGCAGGGCCTCAGTGGTTCTGACACAGATCATGGGCAGGTCAGGCTCAGGATGAGCCTCCCTCTGTGCTGTTTTATCAGCCCTAATGTGGCTGCATAGCCAGCTGTCATGCGCAGTCAAGTACGGGTGGCCGTGGCCGCCTGTGTGGGGTTAGTCCAATGGTGCAGGTTTCTTCAGCCCAGAGCAGCACGCACTGCACACACAGTGACATTGCTAATGTCCAGCTTGGTTCTCAACATAGGGCCTTCTACTGAGAGCCTCTGCCTCCCTGCCTAGGAAATGGGAGTACAAAGGCCTCCCCCAAGGTGGTGCAGGGAGGAAGCAGAGTGGGATGGAGCAGTGTGCAGCCTCGTGTCCAGCACAGAGGCAGGACCCGGGCCTTAACATCTCTTAAGCAGTGTGCAGAAGCCCAGTCCCTGGCTAGTGCTGAGTGGGACCGAAACTGCCCTCCTGCAGCAGAGTGGATTCGGGCAGGTGGGTCGCTTTGGTGTAGGGAAAAACGTACTCTAGACCTGCTAGTAGTAGATACGCCAATTTCGTGTCCTTGAAATGGAAGAATGGATTCTCAAGAACAATAGAGGTAGAAATAAGAAAGGTTTATTCAGAGACATATCCTCAGAAAGAAGAGCCAGTCCTCAGTTCCCGCTGAATTCACTTCTCAGGAATATTTTATGCAGTAAAATCATGAGGTGGGTACATCATGGACCGAACTTTAATTGACCAATAAAATTACAACTAGAGCTGATTACCTAATATTGATCCAACAGGGAGGCCAGGTTGAAGTCAATAATGGTACATCGAAAGAACAAAGGCATTTTTTGGAGGGTGCACTGGTCACCCCTTGAGTGACTGATTTCTATCTGGACATTGGACCAGGTGCTACCAAGTATGGTATGATTCTAAGTTACAACTTACCCCTTAGGGAAGCACTTAGATCTTTACATGTTTGTTTTGGAGCTTGGTGTTCAACACATGCACCTCGAGCTATGGTTCTGCTGTCTTGAGTTTCTTACACTGTCTGCCTTGAGCCCTAAGTCCCTCTCTAATGGTACATTAATTTGTATCTAATGTAGCTGCTCCAATAGGTTCACTTCCCTGTGCGCAACTTTATCTATCTGTGCTTTGATTGTGAAGTGGAGGTTTGTTTGGCCAAGGATGTATGAGGCTGGTCTATTCACCACTCTCACAAACAAGTAAGTAGTGATGTGGTGGTGCAGGCCTGGAATTGAGAGCTTGGATTCACAGAAGCAGAGGGATCAACAAGACCAGCTGAGCCTGAATAATATAGCAACTGGGTGATACCCACTCAGAGAATCAAAAAATGAGAAAGCACGGAGGATGTAGATCAGAGCAAAAGCCATAGGGGGAGTCCTTAATGCTGCCCTCAAAAAAGAAGAAAGAAAGGAGAAGTAAGAAATGACACTTGAGGTCGTCTGTTCATCAAGTCTAGCTGGACACAATGGAAGCTGAAACAGGCAGCACTGTGCCCCGGGCCCCACAGGACAGGCAGTGAGCAGGACAGCAGGGACCAGATCTGTGAAGAGCCGGGTGCCATCATGTTTCACTGACAATAAGCACAGTAAAGAAAAGAAGGACATAGCAGAAGAAGGGGCCCAGCAGGGGTCATAGTCAATCCCTGAACTTATCATGGAAAGACACTCTGTATATGTGTGTGTGTGTGTGTGTGTGTGTGTGTGTGTGTGTGTGTGTGTGTGTATACAGAGTGGACACACACAAACACACTGCCGGTTCTGTTCAGGGACATCGTGGGCCTTAGCTGGGAGTCCAAAGCTCACAGCACCCCAGGCTGTGCCCTTGGTGCCTGGGTACCTAGAGTCTGCCCTTGTGTACCAGGAAAGGAAGGCAGAGGTGAACTTCCAAGTTGTGGAGTGCAGTGAAAATCCAGCCCTTCTGAGCACCTTGGTGTCTATATGATGGAAATGTGCAACATGGAGTGTATGAGAACAAGGAAGATTCCAGTCCAAGCTCCCTCAGAGCAGTGATGGTTGGAGCAGCCAGGTCCATGCTCCTGGCCAAAGGACAGGGCCTCAGGCTTGTCACAGGAGCAGGCCCGGAGGTCATATCTCCACCTGAGACCTTCACCAGGAGAGAGTCAGGATCTCTCCCACCAGAGCCTTCATGCAGATGCGCCTCACTAGGGAGGTCTTTGAAGGCTCAGGGCACCTCATCCTGGATGGGACACAGCTGGTGGATCCTCACCACCTCTACTGACAGCAGAGCTGAGCACGGATAGTATGAGACACATAACACTGAGGAGAACACAGATGACACTGGGTCTGGGAGAACATGGGTGACAGTTTCCAGCTTGAGATTCCAAAAGGCAGACAGCACATTTCCTTGGACTCGGGTCTTGGCAGTGGCTGTGCCTGGACTCCTCTGCCTTGAGAGTCCTGTAGGCGGCACCTACTGGGGAGTCCTGCTGAAACTCTTCCCTGTACATGGGCGCCGCCTGGACATGCCTACCTGTAGATCAGCATCAAGGCCAGTATCGCCGGGTGAGGCCAGCCTACTTCACTCACTTGTGGAATCTATTACCCCACTTTAGCCTTTGATAACCAGGATCCGCATTTCTAGTAGTTGTTCTGGGAAGCAGAGCTCCGTCCAGTTGTGTCAGGAGAGCAAGGTGAAGAATGTGGGGTGAACAACATGGCCTCCCATTACCAAGAGCACAGGAGAAGGGAGGCTGGGCCTGCAAGGAGGAGCCACCATCTTGCCCATGCCTAAGACAGGGTGGTGCAGGCTCCAAGGCTAAGGGACTTGCTGAGGTCACCAGGTAGGGTCCGTGGAAGCAGGGGTACAGGTGCTCAAGGACAATCGCAGTCTAAATGAAATGGGGTGACATGAGTTGATGCACCGTTCCTCAGAAGTAAGAGATGCTGAAGCCCCACAGCACAGCATGGTTGCCCCAGCAGGTCCTGCATGTCAGAGACACTGTGGACACCACCCTGGGGGAGCTATAAGAGAATCAAAGCCATGGAGTACCTGGTGGCTGTACATTTTCAGAGTGAGCAGAGACAGTCCGGGAATTAGAGGACACACGGGTCCTGGGCCAGACCACAGGAGGAACAGAGAGATGCTCCTATCCCCTGTCATTGCCTGTGTGTACTTGTGTCTGCTCCTTGGACTCTCATGGTCATGCTGGGCTGACCATTCTTCCCACTGCTGAGCGTCCGTGTCCAGCCAAGTCCTGTCCCGGCTGCCAGAGCACAGACCCCAGCCTGTCCTCTCCTCTCTCTTGGCCCCACACTGTCGACTTCTAGCTGCACAGTGGACACTGAGACTCAGGGCTGTGTCTCCCTGTGTCCCACCCGATGACAGAACCCTCCTGGTGCCTTCTCCTGATTTTGGAATGCACAGCATCATGGGAAGGATGGTGAGGAGAGGAATGTGACCTACTTTCCCTTTACAGGCCTTTCCAGAGCAACCACCTATACAATTCTCATTTTTAAAAAAATCTCTCTCATTTTGAGGCTGTTATAATTCTGTGTTCCTCTGATCCTGTCAGCTCATATCAGTTCTAGTATGCAAAATAAGTTAGGTGACTCCGAGACTCGTCAGCTGAAATCCTTCTGAAGGGTCTGAGGGGGCCTCATTGCTCCTGACCCAATACGGCAGCCCGAGTGACCCCTCTTCTGTCTGAGACAGGTAGGCTGACCCATGTACACTAACACACGCACCTGCACACACAAAGACACACAGACACAAGGATACACACTCCTAGAAGCACACACACAAATACACACACAAATCATACAATCACATGCAGACAGTGCACAAGCACTCACACTTGCCCACCTGAGGCTCAGAGACACCTGGCCCTGCTTTGTTTCATTGAATCCTTTCTCCCTCACCATGACCGGCAAGCTGCTCCAGCCCTCCACATGGCCAGATCCTTCCTGTCACCTGTGTCCCTGCTTGGGCCACTCCTGAAAGCTCCTTGTTTGTGTGAGTGCTGCTCTTTCCACACACTGCTCCAGACCAGCTCCTCAGTCAGCAGCACCTGGACAGAAACCCACCCTGACCCAGGTTCTGGGGACTCTGCACCCGGCCCAGAGTCTCCTCAGGACAGGCTGTACCGTCCTCTGTGTCCATCCTCTGGGCAGGGCTGCTAGCTGTCCCTTGGCCCAGCCTACACACAGCCAACCATTAATGACAGAGGCTGGGCCGATTCTTATTCTTGGCCCTGACTCAGGCCACTCACTCAGCCACAAGCCACTAGGCCTGAGAGTGTGGGAGTAGGTGGAGGTCAGGCACAGGTGCACTGTGGTTGGGAGCAGCGCCATCTGCTGGCAGGTGGCCCTGGTCTGTGCTCCTCCTCTCCCCAAGGTCCAGGCCAGGCTGGGAGGCCTCCCTGCTCAGGGAGCTGGGTCTCAGTGCTCACTGGCTGACCAGCTTCGTGCCAGTCCCTGTCTTCAGTGCAGCCACTGGGTACCATGTGAGTTGTCGGTATGGCCCACCTTTAGCTGGCACTCCCCACTTCCCTGTCCTCTGTCCAAGACCAGAGCCTCCTTCTCCAAGCCCAGGGCCCCTCCAGGTCCCTGTCCACCAATGGCATCTCCTGCACACAGCACCCCTTGCTAGGTCATCTTTCTCTTTCTCCCTGAGCCCTCCCACTCAAGGTGAAGGGGGCTGAGCTGGGACTGTCTCCATGTAACACTTGGATTTGGTGGGGACCATGTGTCTCTGGGGTGGAACCAGGAGACCTGACATGCTAAGGAAATGCACTTCCATTGAGCTGCACACCTAAGCCCACTGGGAACACTTTTCTGTCTATCCCCATGATCACAGCATGGAGAGTCCCAGCTGTATCGCCAGGGAGGGATGCGGAGCACAGAAGGAGCTCTTGTTGTACATGGACCTGCAGATCAGGGATGGGGGCTTGGGTGGTTTTGGCTATAGAAGAAAGAGTCACGGGACCTCTGAGAATTGAACCCAGGTCACCTGAGTGTGCCTGGCACCCTGCCCAAGGCAGATGGGAGCCAGACGTGACATCATGGCCATAGCAATGTCATGCCAAGCTCTTTCTTATCTCCCCTGAGGAACACAACTGACCGGAGAAGCGAGGCGACCTCAGCTCAGCTCCTTGAGTAGATTTTTGCAAAGGGCTGTAGAGCCTGGCTAAGGTTGGGAAGAAAATCAAGGCTGAAACCCTTCAGCCTGCTCGCCCTGACGGACTGGGCAGTGGCCACCCTGTGCCCCATACCCTTTGTCTCTCTGTGGCAAAATACTGTTGCCCTTAACCTGGACCAGCTTCCTTTTCAGGTCCTACTTCCAGTTAGGTCCCTCATTCCCACCCCTGGTCTTGGCTCAGAGTCCTGCCCTACCTGAGGTGCTGGAGCTCCCACGGGGACCTTGCTAGGAGCTTGAGCAGCCCGCAGAGGGGTGGACCCAGAGATGCAGGACAGGAGGAGCTACTCTTGAGTTGTCATCACAGCAAGACCAAACCTAGCACTGATGGCTGTGCCCTGACGGCTGGGTGGGACCCAGGCACCAGAACATCCCAGGAACACAGCTGTGGACATAAGGCACTGAGTGTGAGCCGCCTGCTACCTCAAGAGCCTGAGGTTTCTGGCCATGAATGCTGCCTGTGCTGAGCAGAGCCTACAGTGCCCGTTTCCTGTCCCTGGCTCCAATGACATGTTGTTTGGCAGGGCCACCATCCCACAGACCAGTTGCTGGGCAGCGTGCAGTTGGTGATGTGGAAGGCAGCTCACAAGCGGACAGGGCACTGCCAGCACAAGGGAGCATTTGTAGGACAGGGATGGCAGGTCTCCGTCAGAATGCAGAGACAGAAATGGCTGTTCATACAGAGCCAGCAGGACTGGGCTCACTGTCACTTAGGGGTGTGGGCTTTCCACACCTTGTCCAAGCTGTGCTGCCAGGTCCCAGTCACTAGGTGGGACCCTACCTGGGCAGGGTTTCCTGATAGCTCTTCCTGCTGCTCACACATGGGGAGAGAGAAAGGCAGAGCATAGACAATGAGAAGAAGAGAGGGAGTGAGGAGATTGAAAACGTAGGTCAGGTCTCCCCTGGAATATCTATCTCAGTGCTCCCCTGACATGAGTGCAGCTTGACGGCCAGTGGTTGGCAAAACAGGGCTTCACAGCTCTTCTCTCAGGAAAGCAAGACCATATGGCTTCCGCTCTAGAGGTGACTCAAGTGTCCTTCCAACACTAGCCTTCGGGGCACAGACAGCTTTGTGCCTCCCAAGTCGTTTACAGGTATGCAGACTGAGGAGACATGAAGCCTTCCCCAGAGCCCTCATTACTGGTCTATTTTCTGTTGCTAATAACACAGCGCCACAGCCGGGGTTGGTAAAAGAAAAAGAGATGTATTGGGCTCACATTTCTGGTCCAAGGTCAGGAAGACTCATGTGGTGCTGACCTTCTTCCTGGTGGAAGTGGCCCAGGGCACCCCATGGTGAAGGACTGGGAACACTTTTTCTTTGAGACAGGGTCTTGCTTTTGTAGTTCAGGCTGGCCCTGAGCTCAGCCTCCAACTCACATCACAGCAATCCTCCTTCCTCTGTCTCCCGAGTGCTGGGATTACAGGCGTGAGCCACCACGCCTGGCACTGTGGTATGTGGTACTGATTGCTGCTTGGCATGAGTCTGCACACCCAGTATTGTATGTAGTTACCAGGGGATAGAACCTGGGCCCTTACGCTTGCAAGACAGGCGCCGGAACCACTGAGCTAACTCCCCAGCCCTGGGAGCACTTCTGTGTATCCTGTGTCTCTCTGATCTCTGTCTCTCTTCCTCTTTATAGCAGTCCACCAGGATTCAACCACAAGGGCTGCACCTATGCCCAAAGGACTTTAATCCAAATCACCTCCTGAGTGGCCTAGTACTAAGGAACATTGTCCCTCTAACTTCACCATATGCCCCACTTCCCCACCCTCTTCATGTCTGACACTGGAGATTAAACTCTAGCACAAGTACCAATGGAGCACATGCTCAATCCAAACACTAACACACTTAGAAATAGAAAATGAAGATGAAAGAAAAGAATTCCAGAACTCTAAATGACAGCTGTCTTTCTATTGATACTGTATAATCAGTGACAATGACCACAGACTGCTCAAGTGCACTGGGTAGGGCAGTCATGTCGTGACATCTGGTTGTGGCTTCCACCCCTGACTGGCATGGGGTCCATGTTGTGGGTCATGGCCCTGCTGCACTGGTGAGAGGATTCTGGGAGACAGCTGTGCTCCCTGTAATGACTCTCCACCTCCCTTTGTGTCTTTGCCCTCACTCTGGCAAAGAAAGAAGTGAGGCTCTCAGTGGAATGTGGGCAGTCCAGACTGATATGGTAGAGAGTGAAAGTTTATTTAAAATGTGGTAAATGCAGGGAGAGCAGAAGGGAAGCTCTCTCCACAGCAGAGGGGCTGCAAACAGGGGCCGCCAACTCGGTGTCCGGTGAGTTGTGGTGTACCTCCTCCTACTGTTTCCTGGCTTGATTTGTTCCTTTTTGCACCCTTCTTTAATGCAAAGGATAAATCATGTTCTGACTCTGTGTCCTCTGGGCTCATTCATGATAAATGAGGACTTCACAGAGGACTGTGTCTTCCTTTGGGGGGCAAGCACTCTGTCTATGGGATCGTTCTGCAGGGCCTCACGATAGTGCTATCCATGTGAACCACTGCCTGGAGGATCTGGCCCCACTCACCCTTGCTGAGAGTCTAAGTAAACAAAAACATTCCATCTAACAGGCTGAATTAAACAAATGAGTGGTCTGTCACTAGCACTGGTAGGGCAAGGTGTGTGTGGTGGGACACACAGGTGGGAGGGGACAGGTGGGGCCACAGACTCACTCCCACACCACCCAGACACAGAGCCTTTCCTGCCCAGCTGTGCTTTAGCTCACAGACATGTAACCCAACCCATGTTCATCACCTCCCACTGGAACAGGCCAGTGACTCAAAGACAAATCAACAAAGCAAGAGAAGAGATTTCCTTGGAAAGATAGCAAAGCCCAAACAGGGACTCTTGCCAACAATGACTCCCCCAAGGGACCCAAGTGTGCAAAAGGGCTTTATTGGGACAGTGAGGGACCAACATGCTGGGACAGGAGTGGGATGGACACTGGGATGACAAAATGTGCTCCTGGGTATGGTAGACTCTGACCTTTGTAGGTTGGCACATATCAACAAACTTGTTGTGAGTCCCTGATACAATCACACCAACAGAATGTGTACATACATGAGAAATTGTTACCAAAACAACAGCAATAAACTCTACAGAAGCCCTCTTGCTGCCTTTGCTCTTTTTTTTTTTTTGAGACAGAGTCTCACTTTGTGGTTCAGGCTGGTCCTGAGCTCAGCCTCAAACTCACATCAGCAGTTCTCCTGCCTCTGCCTCCCGAGTGCTGGGATTACAGGCATGAGCCACCACGCCCGGCACTGTGGTATGTGGTACTGGTTGCTGCTGGATTTGAGTTTCCACGCCCAGTATGGTATGTGGTTACGGGGGATCAAACTAAGGTCCTTGTGCTTGCAAGACAGGCACCGGAACCACTGAGCTAAATCCCCAGCCCCTGCCTTTGCTCTTAGACAACTTAAAATCACTACTTCCAGGGTCACACAGCTGGGCAATTCGTTCTGAGTTGGCATTTCTTGGCACCTTTACATGGTGGTGATGCCAGGTTACTTTGCAGAAACTCCAAGGCTCTTCGCTAAAATACCGACTCTCCCCTCAAGCCCACAGTGAATGGTGACTTCTGCTGTTATGAGTCTATCAGAAAGAAAAAGCATTTATGGGAGCCACACCCGGGCCAGTGGGACTGCAGGTGTCAGTAACGCTGCTGCCCTCAGGTCTGTGAGAGACATCGCTGCCCCCTCTCAGAGCCCTGATTTCCCTGAGGCTCCCTCTCCTCTTCACCCTGATAAGTCTTTCCTGTATCAGAGTGATGCTTGCAATATGCAGCCCAGCCTCCTTGCTATGGTCTCGGGGTCAAATGAACCCTCTGTCCAGTGTTGCTGGGAGGGAAGGAAGCCCAGAGGCTATGGGCAGGGAAAAACTGGTGAACGGGGAGTTCAGGGCGCTGTCCCAAGGTCCGGGCCAGGATAGTGTCTTAGTTGCTCTTATCTCAGTGTTTCAGCTTTTAGTCACTGTTGCTTTTGTGAAGTCTTGTGTGGGTCCCGGCTGGGGATGGTGAGTGTGCTGAGTCATGACGAAGACCCTGGAGAAGGTTTCTGGAATTCTTCCAGCGTTTATTAGGCTCAAGTGTGTTTTATAGCAAGTGGTCACAGGGCGTGGTAAAGGCTGGGAAGGTAGAGGGTCCATTGGTTTAACCTAGGGTCTTACCCAGTAAGTGAATTTTGTGATCAGGGGGTTGACATGGTGTGATCAGGAGTATGGGGGAGGTGAGGCCATGGCTGAGAGACCAAAAGAGCAGGGGTGTCAAGAAGACCATTGACAAGGCTCAACACACGGGTGAGAGTGTGCTCAACCCCCTAAGGCTCTCCGAGTCTGTAGGGAGCTAAAGTCTCAGCTTTGTAGGCTCAGGACACAGGGATACAGTTCACTTGCCCTAGCCAAACTTGAACTTCTCCCTTAAGTCACCCTCAGGCACTGGCTTGTAGGGAGTATTTATTTATATTATGTGTTATGTCATGTCATGTCGTGTCATGTCATGTCATGTTATTGTATATTATGCTGTGTTATGTTCCAGTTATGCTCAATTATCTTTTGACTACCTCTTTCCATATTAAAAAGTTCTTCAGTGACATGTTTCTACATCCAATTCTATCTTATGGTTTTACTGTGGTTTACTCGACCTGATGGACATTTATGGATTCTCATTGTAATTTTTGGTTGTCGCAGCAAAGGGTTTGAACACAAGAGGCAAATGCTCCAGCCCTGGGCACAACCTCAACTCTGAATTTTTTCTAAAATTCTACAAACAAGGTCTGAGGATTTAGCTCAGTTTGTACCATGCCTACCTTGGAAGCACTAAGGGCCTGAGTTTGATCCCTGGTACTGTTAAAAAAAAAAAGGTAAGAAAAAAATATATATAAAATAAAATTGTAAAAACAACGACATAAAGGCTGTCCTCTCTAAGTAGCTAAATTTTGGCATACATCATTTCTGGTTTTATCGATGAATCTCTAGCTGTCTCTTTTGATTGGTCACAGGTCAGGACCTCCAACTGGGTGTGCACAGCAGGGTTGTGCATCAGCACGCCTGTGCGATGGGGAGACTCTGTGGAGGACTATGGGAGGTCCCTGGGCAACAGGGGACAGTTGCTGTGGGAAGAGCTGGAGCCTCACTCTGGTAACCCAAGCGCTGCTGCTGCTGCACCTCACTGACCTCCTAGCAAGAGGAGGACCCGAGATATCTCAGAAGGAGAGTTAAAAGGAATAATATTGACGTACATTCATCAGAACACACCTTTTTTCTGGGTGTGAAGTGGAAGCTCCTGATTTTGGACACATGGGCTGTACTGTTTAGGAGAATGAAAAGAACCCAGAGAACTATCCGTGGGAAGGGTGTCAGTGTCAACGCAGACATGAACTTCCCTGTGCACAGGACGCGGGTGAGGCATGCTAACCTACTCATCGCTCCAGACGAAATGAAGGAGAATAGCTGTTGCATGATTCTCACACCTACCGTGACACATTGTCAGAAAAAGAAAAAGAAAAATCAGGCAGGTCTAAATCCACCTCCTTGTGAAGGACCTGCAATTGATTAAGTTGCCAGCATGACCGACATGAGTGAATCCCCCAGTTGTTGGATGAAGATTCCCCTGACAGGGTTTGGATGTCAGTGAAGTTACTGTTTTCCGTGTGTCCTCTCAGCTTAGAAGAAAACTGCATGGATTGTGTTAGCTTTGACCTTGGCCTCCTAATGCATTTGATACTATTGAGGGTCTGTGTTTCTACTTTCCCTGTTGTTTGCTGCAGGTTAACTCCAGCCCTTCTGTCTTCTGTGGAGTAGAGTTGATGTTAACATTGTCCACACATCCAACCACGTCTCATCACTGGACAACTGGGCCCAAGAGAGTCAGAA
>PVIR01015828.1:0-37690 GCA_004026965.1 Petromus typicus
TTTTTTTTATTCTATAGTCAGAAAAAAATAAAAAGCACAGAAATGTACCCACCCAGATTATCATAAAGTTTCAAAGCAAAGGCCTATTGATTTCAGCAACTATTACCTTATACATATTTAGGTTCCAATAAAAGCTGACAAATCATGCCAAATAACAAACTAAAGCATGGACTTAAAAATAAACCACACACACACACACACACACACACACACACACACACACACACACACACAAGAAAAAAACATACAGAAGAATCAGAACCATACTCAGTTACAATACAGAAGCTAGAAATTTTGGATGGACATTTTTTTTCTTTTTTTCCTGTTGCTGTGGATAAAACTCAAGGCTTTATCAATACTAACCAACTGCTTTAATATTGAGGAATGTTCTCAATCTTTGAGAAGCATTCTTAGGCTAAAGAAAAAGTATATGTCAACAATATCAAGAATCTAATTAAATGAGGAATCATTACTACTGAAATCATGGCAATAAAATGATGACAAATAACTATGACCAATTCTGTGCCAAAAATTTAATAATTTAAAAGAAGTGGGCAAACTTGAAGAGCACAAACTACCAAGATGCACAAAAGACAAAACATCATCTGAGGAAGACTCTATCTATTAAATATACCTAAAAAATAACATGTTGACAAAATGTTATTATAAAACAGAACCTAAACATGAAATTTATATATAAAATCTCAGTTTTTAGGCAACTTAAATATAATCTAGATTTGATGGTTTTTCGTTGATTTTCTTGCATTTTCTTGAGACAAGATCTCACTTCATAGTTCAGGCTGCCTTTGAACACACTGTGTATCTCAGGCTGGCTTTGAACTCATAGTGATTCTCCTGTCTCTGCCTCCCAGTTACTGGGATTACATGCATGAGCCACCACAGCCTTGTGATATATTGTACCATGGATCAAACTTGGGACCTTGAGCTCGCCAGGAAGACATAAAAACCACTGAGCTAAATCCTTGGCCCTTAAATATAATCTAAAGATTCAAATATATTTCTGTCACATATATTAATATGCATATGCATATATATATAAATTTCTGACTGTGATATTCTGAGATCAATAACATAGTAGATCTGAAACATTTTTATCTGACCATGTGATTACTAATAATAAGAAAGATTGAATTACTGCCTATTAAAATTTTCATAAGGGAAAATAATGAGTTGATCACAGAACAAAATATTTTGAGAAGTATTTATATTTGCTATATGAATTTCTTACTACTATACTAAAATAACAAAGTAACACAAAGTCTATTAGTGGCTTCAAAGAAACAATATATTTTCTTATGGTTCTGGAGATCAGAAATCCAACTCTTGAATGTGGCAATAATAAAAAAAAAGAAAACAAAGATTGTGTATATAGGGGGCGGGGGGATGCAAGGAGGGGGGAAAAGGGAAAAAATGAGAATCAAGTCATGTCATATTCTGGTACAAACTCTTAATGTTGAATGTGATTATTATATGTATTCATAAAGTATCAATAAAGATAATTTTAAAAATAAAAAATAAAATAAAATGATTAAAAAAACAGATGTTAGAGCTCTGTGCCCTTTTCCAGAGATTCTAGAGAAACAGTCATTTCCATGTTCACTCAATTATGAACAAAATTCATTCCCTTGCAGTTCCTCTAAGGTGTATTCAGGGATTCCTCTCTGCAATTCCGTATTGTTTTAACTTCCCTTTCTGCTTATAAGAACAGTCTTAAACTTTAGGCTCATCTGAAAAATCCAGGTTACTCTCCAAATTTTAAGGTTATTTCATTGGTATATTAATTGTATTTGTTATTCTAATTCCCTTTTGTCATGTAATGTTATCATATTCACACATTTAACATCAGGATTTTAAAAATGTTCACCTTTGAGCAGCTATCATGTTATTTACCACACTGAGCTTCCTAATAAAACATTTCAGTGTTCATATTCCACCTTTCACAGATGATCATTTTTGACAGCGATATTCTAAATGACAACACAAGGTAGTATATATATATATATATATATATGCTGAGAAACAGACTCAAACTTAGTATTTGCTGTTTTGCATTAAAAAACAAAACAAAACAGTGTTCCCTTAAGACTTCTATATTTGGAAGGTGTTGGATCACAAAAGCATTGTGTTCCTTAGTGGATCGTCCATGGGTGAATTCATGGTTAAATGTGATGTGAGGAGGTGGAGCCTATTCGAAGGAGGGTTACCTCGGTAAGTATTGGAAGAATTCTTATCCCTTATTCTCCCTTTTCTCTCTCCCTGCTAGCTACCATATGAGTAGCTTTTCTTTGTCACCTTCCCATCATGTCAGTTCAGACTTGAAGCTGGCCGACCACGGACTGCACCTTTTAAAATCATGACCCAAGGTTAATCCTACCTCTTTTAAATTACGTGTCTAAAATTTAGTCCCAGGGATGGAAAAGCTGATATAGAAAGCTTAGGCCAAGGATGGGATCATTTCTGTGACTGTACTTGACCTTGTGCTTCAGAAACATATAGAACTGGTCTTCAGGAGGAGTTTTTAAAGGTTTGAAGGTCCAAGGTAGCAAAGCCTTAGAATGTTGTAGGCAGAACTTGATATGTGATGCTAATCAAAGTCCATAATGCTTATAAGAAGAACTGTAAAACCCAGGCTTGGGACTATAAAACTGGGAATTTACAGTTGTAAATTAAAACCTCTACTTCCAATTGTACTAGAAACTATGAGTGTTATGATATACCAAGATAATTGTCTACATTTTAACTATGTTCTGAAACTTTGTAGATGATTAAAAGTAATGACAGTGAACCAATTAATTTGGCAACAAAAAATTCCAGATAACTCAGTATTCAAATTACGGTGTCAGTATGGCTGGCTGCAGATCTACAGTGAGACTCAGAAGCAAACACAGTTGACTGATTCGAAAAGCTTTTTCTTATGCCAGAAAAGAAGTATCTGTGACATTGGTCAAAGGAGAACGTGGCTGCTGAAAGCATAAGGGTTAGCAAGAATCCAAGATCTCCACGAGGAGACAAAAAGAAAGAAACCTTGAGAATACTTCAGAAATCAGACCTTACCCATCATAGACTAAAGGATGCTAGGCTACTTACCTTCTCTCGGAGAAGAGTCCCCAGAATGGGCGCTCATTCAGGCAAGTATATCCCTGACGCAACCATCCGGGTACTCACAGGGTACGATGGTCACCATACAAGGAGTGCTAGCTCCTGCTCTTCTTACTCTTTTATTGTAAGGCTACATTGCACAAGGTGTGCCTTAAATAAAAAAACTTAGGCCAAAATTAGTGAGCTGTAGAAGAATAATAATGTAAGACATCTCTTATCTGTTTTATAGCTTACTTTGTTATTTGTTACATGATGCATTCTTAAACACTTTTAACCTAGAAACTATGAAATATAAAATACTGAAATAAATATATTTAAAAACTCTTGCCTTCTTTAATTTAAACTTTAATTAAACTATTTTTTGTGTTTAATGGGAAGCTTATGTCTGAATAAGTAGTTAGAAACCCACTGGGCAAGGAGCCCAGGACAGGCCAATAATTGCAGGCTAAGCAATTTAATTTAATTTTACAAGTAAAGAGTATAAAATTCCAGTCTCTGATAAATCAAAAATAAATGAGGGGATTGGTACAGACTTACAGAAGTAGACCTGGGCTAAATCTTTCTTGGAACTTTCAAAGTTCCATCTATTATATCAGTGAGTCTAGGGAAATCAGGGACTATTCTCAGATAATCATAAGGAATGATTTTTCTTAAAAGCTTTCAGAAAAATTAATTATAAGCATTATATTAAAATTATGCAAATATATCCATACACCCAGCACTTCATACTGGTATTAAAATAAGCATTTTAAGAAGACATGATAAGGAATTTTTAGGTATATTATGACTTTAGTAAATATATGTGACAGTAAAAATAATCATATGTATTTAGTGTTTTGATATATTTATACACCAACTCTTGTGACCATCACAATCAACACACTTATACTTTCATTTCAATTTCTTGTAAACAGATTTAGATATGTAGTAGAGCTAGTCCAAATTTAAGGCAATCAAGTGAAACTGAAACCCATGTGCTCTGTCACAGTATTGTGTACTTAAACATGGTTCCAGAAGTTTAATCTTATGTTATTAGCTTTGCTCCCCACTGCTGAACCACAAAAATTCACTGTGTTATCAACTAAGATATTAATAAAGAATGATTGGTGCTTTGTAAAAAGTAATTGATGTACGTATAGAAATACACAGAAATGAGTAGATAGATGGATAGATAGATAGAGTGGATAGACGGCCAGAGAAAAGCAGCAGGAAAATGACACATGTTGCCTTTAACTGGCCTCCACTGAAAAAGGAGAAAAATGTTCAATGAGACATTTTGGTACATTTTTAATATAATTATCTATGAAAATGTAAATTATTTGTATGCTAAGCTCCTAGATTGTAATGAGTCTTACTCTGCTAACTGAAAAAAAAAAATTGTCTATAAATGAGCTCTCTATAGGAGAGGACACAAAATGATATTTTTCCCTAAAACCTACATTGAGGTTAACAGAATCACCAGTAGTGTTTCATAAGAGCACCACTAAACTTTGAGAAGAGATTCCAATGAGGAGTGAGAAGGCCAAGTCTCTTTGGTTTTTCAGGAAGGACATACTCAGTTCACACCTTTGAAATGGTACATTCAAAGTCAATTTAAAACTGCTCTTTCTCTGGGCCAAAGATTTAGCTCTGGTTCTGGTGCCTGTCTTGCAAGTGCAAGGGCCCGAGTTTGATCCACCAGTAACCACATACAATACTGAGTGTGTAGACTCACACCCACCAGCAATCATTACCACATACCACAGCACTGGGCATGGTGGCTCTCACTGGTAATCCCAGAACTCGGGAGGCAGAGGCAGAAAGATTGCTGTGATGTGAGGCTGAGGCTGAGCTCAGGGCTAGCCTGAACTGCAAAGCGAGACCCTGTCTCAAAAAACAAAACAAAACAACAACAACAAAAAAAACTGCTTTCTCAACTACAGGCCAGATATGAAACAAATGCAATTAAAACCATGATTTCATGGTTGAAGTTTGGAGAAGTTTGAAATAAATTTACATATCCAGTAAAAACTACTTAACCTATGCAGTAGTATAGATTTCTTTATATTTTTTATAGATTCCCAAAACTAGGACTCAAGGTCCCATTTGACCCTGCTGTTCCCCTGCTGGATATACACATGAAAGAATTAAAAGATCTATACCACAGCAATATATGTGCACCCATGTTTATAGCAGCTCAGTTTGTGATTGCTAAATCTTGGAAACAGCCCAAATGCCTACCAACAGGAGACCGAATAAAGAATATTTAAAAAAAAATAAAATGGAATGTTACTCTGCCATAAAAAATGATAAATTTGAGTGTTTTATATTCAGATGGATGTACCTTTAGGACATACTCATAAATAAAATACATAGGACATACATATGTATGTACCATGTCTTATCTCTAGAATGAAAAACTGAAGGTATAAGTGAAAATACAAAAATATATGGGATGTAATGTGAAATAGGAAGAAATGTTCACAAGAAAAAGGGAACGGTTGGATAGGGGAAAGTAAAGAAGGGAAAGAAAAAAATTGATAATAATAAAAGGAAAGAAAACTTACGTTCGTAGGTGTTGGGAGTTGTAGGCAGGGGAATGGGAGAAAATAAGAATCAATATGTGTTGTGTAGAGGTACAAATTCTCAATGTTGAATGTGTACACAAAATGTACCAATAAAATAGACCAGTTTTAAAAGACAAGTTATTGTGACTCTTTTCAAAAATTCAATCTAGCTAATGTGATTCCTCTCTCTTTCTCCTTTCTTTGTGATAAAAGGCAAAGATTTCTTAATGTTAAATGAGAAAGATCTAATGAGCTCCCTCTCTGGCTACCCCACCCAGTCTCCTCACACATTTTACTAGTCAACTACTTCAGTTTTCATTGATTATATCAAGTCTCTTCCACTTGAGGGACCCACACTGACTCTATCCGACAAGACCGTTTTCCCTCAGTATGTTCCCCCCCACACACACACACATACACAGTGTTGTCTATCA
The DNA here is from genome assembly GCA_004026965.1 of Petromus typicus. Lineage (NCBI taxonomy): Eukaryota > Metazoa > Chordata > Mammalia > Rodentia > Petromuridae > Petromus > Petromus typicus. The sequence continues at coordinate 6,101 of PVIR01015828.1, forward strand.
AAGATTTGCTAAACTATTTCCTCACACATTTTTTCTGTGACTAATCTATTGGAAACTTAATGCCAAACATATCTAATTGTCACCTAATTTGTGTGAAATTTTTATAGACACTCATTACCATATTATGTAATTCACTTTATTTTTTTGTTACTATGAGAATACAAACACCATGAGAAAGTACTTTGCATATCAGTATAAAGTCAAATAAATAAATAAATAAATATATGCCACATGGTGAGAATTTGAATTGGATAACAAATGAAATACACACTTGGGCAAATAATTTAATGAGTGAATGAATGGCCACATGAATAATTAGTAGCTTCAGGATATTCAAAATGCTAATACTGTTCTTTACGGGCAGATTAGGCAAAACACATCAATCAGAAGCTACAGGTGATTCAAAGTTGAACCAAAATACTCCCTTTCTTAATCTCTGACCTGAAATAGGTGAGGGATTCTGTGTGAATAATTGCATTCATCTTTTTCTAGTGTTCTATAAAGACAGTATCACTTATCTTTTTTCTTACATATAAACATTCAGGAAGGGCCGGGGAGTTAGCTCAGTGATTCCGGCACCTGTCTTGCAAGCGCAAGGACCCGGGTTCAATCCTCGGTCACCACATACCATACTGGGCATGGAGACTCACGCCCAGCAGCAGCCAGTACCACATACCACAGTGCCGGGTGTGGTGGCTCACGCCTGTAATCCCAGCACTTGGGAGGCAGAGGAGGAGGATTGCTGTGATGTGAGTTGGAGGCTGAGCTCAGGGCCAGCCTGAACCACAAAGCAAGACCCTGTCTCAAAAAACGTAAAAAAAAAAAAAAAAAAAAAAAAAAACATTCAGGAAGCAATTGGTTGAGGAAAATTAAATGTGTTTTGAATACTAAAGTTTTTCAGGACCAACACTTTCTACCTCACATTCAGTCCTAACATTCCAAGGGTATCCTGTGTGGTCTCCTAACCCTAGAAAACTGAATAACACAGAAAAACTATAATCCATTGGAGATGACCTCACAACTGTATTCAACACAAAAATAATAAAATGTAAGCATATTATTTTTGGAAATCCCCATAGATGTGATTAAATTTAAAAGGAAATAAATTATAGAAAGTATTAACAATCATCAATAGCTGTAGTGAAATTTGCTGGCATGATCTTTTCCCACAGGTTCCTGGAGCTCTTTCCATTTTTTGCTAATATATTTCTATCTTCATGAGGCTGAACAATTTTCATTAACCTTTTTAAGCACAATGATCTCTTTTTTATTACCAAGACACTATTAAACTCAATAGTAGCTGCTTTAAAATTTATGGATTCCGTTTTTGGCTCTCTAATTTCAATTTGATATCCTTTTGTACTTCCCTTTTGCTAGTGAGAATTCCCATATTTTTATTCATTATGATTGTCCTTTCCTTTATGTCTTTGAGAAGATTTAGAGTATCTGATTTGAAGTACTTTTCTGAGTCCATTTGAGGGCTCTTTCTATCCATTACTACTTTTTCTTAATTTTATACTGAATTTTTGGCCTTCTTGTACCTAATGACTTTTCATTTATAGAGCATGTTTTGGCTGCTACTTTTCACAGTCTCAAATTCTGTTATATCCTTTAAAGAAGTCTTTGTAGGGGTAATAATGAGAGGAAAAATAATGAGATTATAATAAAAAAGAAAGGAAACAAAGCTTATTTATATAGGGGACCTGGGTGGTAGGGTGGGTATGGGAAAAAAGGAGATTAAGTTGTGTCATACACTGGTACAAATTCTCATTGTTGAGTACAATCATGATGTGTATATGTAATGTACCAATAAAGATTTCAATTAATCAAAAAAGAAATGTGTGTATTGTTCCTGAAAGCAAGTAAATTGCTGAGTGGATATCAGGTTCTAAAGATATTTTATTTTACTGTTAGATATTATAAATCTGCCTGAAAACTACAGTATTCAGCAAATCCCTCTAACATGACAGAACTCAAAGAGCAAAATGTGTTTTTATTGCAATAAGTACCAGCTAGAATATTTGTCTATTTCTTGTAGCTTTCTGTTTGTCACATTGCTGAAATATGAACTAAGTGTTTGTGTTCCTCTCCAAGGTAGATGCTAACAATTATAAAATGCTCCTTTTAAAATCGGGACTTGGAAGTCACCAGTACCATCCATGCAGGCATCTCAAACTTAGGGATCCCAAATTTATGTTGCTGAAGCCACCCAAGCTATAGTGCATTTGATGACAGCATTTTGTCCTTGCACATGAGTAGAAAACTGAACACATGAAGTTCAGACTCACAAAATGATACAAGGCAACAGACGGTAGGATCCCTCCTTCCCCGTTTTCTGCTATTCTCTCTCTCTCAAGCTCTCTCCTTTGACACTTTAAGTCAATAAAGCTGGGACTTTCTGATTTTTAGGTCAAGATGACAGACACCTGATGAGGGAGTGACTGTGGGGAAATGTCACATGACGGTGCACATCTGGCGCCTTTCTAATATTGATTTTCTTTCAATGTCTTCTTGCTCTGTACATATTTTGATGTCTGTGAAGAGCTAATTTTTATTTTTTGTGTTTTAATTTATTATTTGCAGACGTATTTGTTAGTTACTTTGCTATTTCTAGGATATTTCTGATAATATTTGAAAATAGGTCACCATATCAGAGTTCTCATTACCACAGAACTAGGTTAAGTCTTCCAAAAGTGTTAGTACAAGTCATAAAAATGTGATAGTAGATCTTTATCTGGTAGAATCTCTAGCAGTAGATGTTTAATATCATTGTAACCAAATGTTATTAGTACTTAGGAAGACTAATGATGCATTAAATATTATTTTACTTATTAATTGCCTTTTTAATTACTTTCCCTTTATTACATATACTTTGTGTTAGTTATGCCATACAGTCATAATAAATACCAAGGGCACAAAATGTGTTTAATCATGTTTATGGATTTATCTACATTTTTATGGATTATTATTCTGATCATTGATTGAAATATAATTTTTGAGAACAAATATAGTCATAAGCTATAGGATCCCTGCTTTATTCTATTACTATTTACTCTAAATTTAGTTTTCATTACACAAGCTAATGGTTGTACTGTGTATTTCCTATCCAACAGATTTTGATAACATTTGTAATTATGAAACATAAAGGCTCAAGTGTGCTGAATTTATCTGAATATGTATCAAAAGAGAGTTTTTTATATATATACAGACCTAGAATATTGTTTCTGTAGTCATTATCAAAGTAATTTTGTTTGTAATTTTTATTTATTTAGGTGGGCACAAACTTCAGAATTAGGTTTGAAAATACATAAAATCAGTGCCATGGATTAGCTCAAGTGGAACCATGCTTGAAAATGCACAAAATCTAAAGTCCAATGCCATAGAAAGATTTTTACTTTAATAATATACTGTTATAGGTAACTTCTAGACATTATTATTAAAATGTGCACACATACAATTATCCACAGGTAAAATAATCACTGATGTTTATTTTTGTAAGTGTTCTGAAGACTCTGAGATGCATTAGCTCTTTTACTGCACTGAGTATGGAGAAGTCCAGCAGAAAAGGCCGATGAATTATCTCTAAGCAAGCATCGGGAGAACACTTTGGTGCTTATGAGCACAAAAACCTTCCTACAAATAAACAAATAAGAATCTCCACTGTAATATCTAAAAAATAAAAGATTTAAGCATAGACATAGACATCATCCATTCCTTCATTAAATTACTGAGCAATATAATGCCGCCTTGACTGCATGTTAAGGCAGAAGTTGTGCAGTGGCATTTCCTGAGTGGCCTATTTTAAGTGCCAAAGGGAGAATGGAAGGTAGATTTGTCTCCTTGAAAAGGTTATGAAATTATTTTGTAAAAACTTTCCCTTGGGGGCTTTCCCAAAACAACTGGGCCAATTCTATGTCAAAACGCAACAGACAAAACGTATGGAAAAGCAGACTTCTTGAGCTAGCAGCTGGACTACCTGCGGCTCTCCTTCACGAGTGGGCCAATTCCACTTGGAAACGGAAAGAACACAAGATATAAAAAGACCAAAACTGTTTGAACCAGCAGCTGTTCTTCCTACAGCAGTTAATCTTTCCTGGCAATCTGTTAGACATGGATTCCTTGGGCTAACAGGAAGAGGAACCTTTTTGCTGAGTGCTGTGCCTTTGGGACTGTTCAGTAATAGCTATTTCAACAAATGTGTGGAGTGTGTCAGCTGTACACTTCACCCTAGAGAAACAGCTCCTTTGATGTCAATTAAGCTAAAGGAAGAGAATATCAATGGCCGGCCTAACAAACGAGATGAGGACCCAGTTACTGTTTAACTACTGAATTTGTCAATAATAAATTTGAGACATCTCAAAGTATGCTAAGTTAATGTCAACGGTTAGTCCAAAACAATAGGTAATAGACTCTATCACTTTATTGAAAAGACTATATATTAAATACCACATGGGTAAGTTCATGTCAGCCACAGTTCCATGTAAATTACAGATATTAATTCATTTAATTAACTGCCTAAAGGGATAGGTATTAGCCAGACAAATAACTCAAGACACAAAGAAATTATATAACCAGTCCATTGCTACATAATTAACAATTCACAGAACCAGGATGCAAACACAGGCTGCTAGCTTCAGAGGCTGCGTTCTTAATAAGAATACAGTGCTGTAGGGAAATGAACAGCCACTGGAAACAATTCCTTCAGAGAAATATAGAATGAAATATGCATGAATGCTTTGAATTTTAAATTAAGAAGTATAATCCACATTTTTACATATTAATGATGGCTATTGAATTCATTTTTGTATTTTATTGTGCTAAATATAAAAAGCTTTAATAGCACATTTAAAATACTAAGGAAATGGGACACTTCTGGAACTAGTTAAGTGCTTGAGAAATTTATGACAATTTAGGTAGAATATAGTATGCATGATTTGTTTTTTCTATTTTTCCATTTCAAGTGGTCTTGTTTGTACTTAATGGGGATAGGCAATCTATTGGTAATCTGGAGATAATCTAAATTCCTGAATTTTGATATATGGTTTTGACTACAGTTAAGTTGTACACTACTTTGGATAGAAATATATGAAGGTAATTTTTCTTATCCTTTAGAGGCCAAGCAGCTTACAGAATGAAATCCAGATAGGAAGTCCTGATTAAAATATATTTTCAATTATGACTGACTATAATAAAATATTAACACTTTGCAGAAGTATAAAATATATATGCAGATTTCATAGATGGGAATTCTGACAAAAGTACTTCAACATCAAGCACATTTTAGAAAATGTTATGATTTTTCACTTTAATATAAATGAGATACAAATTAAATAGTAATGAATGACATTATTATGTTATATGAGTACAGAGACCACGGAAAAACTTGCTGTCCAGCACAGTTTTTCCATCAGATAATTTCTAATGAGTGACTATTTTTTAGAATCTCTAAGTCTCAAACTCAAAATAGATAGATTTAAACTTTAGATTTATAAGCACTTTCTTATGGAGAATAAGACAGGTAAATACACTTGTTTAATTCTCATTTACAATGGTGATAATGATAAAAGCTATTACACAATTATTATTAAAATACTAATACATAAAATATATTTATGAAAATTTAATAAAATATACTCAACCTACTGGGATTACAAATCATCCTAGTTTCTAAAAATCTCTTGAATTTTCTATCACAGTTCCTTACTCTTACATAATGGGACAGTTGGTCTCCTTATGTGGATCATATAACATGAACGTATACACACATTTTCTTCAAGAATATAGTGAAAATATAAAAAAAAATTGTGACAAAAACATTGTAAATAAAAAAAGAAAAGTTTTCAATTCATAATGATCCAGTTATACAGTATTTAACTTTCCTCTACTTTCCACAGAAAATAATGTGAAAGAGCAAGGATAAAAATTTATCTTAAAAAGAGAAAAGGATATGTTAAATTTCTTGAGGACTGTTCCCAGTGTTTATATGCACAAAAACCAATCAGTCTCAAATAGAAACAATTCTATTAAGTTAGTTTGAGATTACAAACCAAAAGTGGAGTAGAAGAAAACCATAGGAAGAAGAGGAGCTTCTAAGAACAGTCCACTCAGAATTGAACTCCTGGCTTTTCTGATGGCCGTACTTTTCTAAAACTACCATGAAATATTGGGAGTTCTTGTGATCATTAAAGAAGTTAGAGGTCTGACTGTAGTAGACTCCATTCTTACAGTATAATTTTTAGCTGAGGGCTAAGAAGAATATGGAAATATGATAAAATAGACTGCTAATTATTTGAGGGATGAGTAGAGACAGGGGAAATATCTTGCCTTAAGAAATGCCTTAAGAAGTGCAGACAATTGGCAATAGGTGGCATTATATTGAACTACTTTCACATTACTGTAAAAGTGGGGATTTTGTCCAGCGAGCATTTATTGAGTGACCGCCATATTTTATGACTCTAATATTGAGCGAGAAAGATCATCCCAAGAGGGTCAAAAACTTACTGACCAAAATAACATTGACCAGCCGAAAGACTATGAATGAAATAAATTAATGGGGGCAAGAATGACCAGAGGGACCAGAGATACCCCTCGAGGGGCAGGTCATTTGACCTAAGCATGAATGATGACAAATTCTCAACCTTATCAAAAGCAAAGCAGAGAGCCCTACAGGAGTAAAGTCTGTGGAAAGAAACAGCCAAGAGGACAGTGAGCACCAAAAGCTGAAGTACAGCCCTGGTTTTTGGGACATGGTTTAGATGATTGAGACACAATGATGTCCCTGGCGACCCTGGTGGAATGGTCAGCAAACTGGGGAGGTTTTAAGAAAAAGGTAATAAGGTATGATTTATTTCCATCCTATTTTCCTGGAGTTCCTGGGACAAAGCACTGCAAACTGTGGGTTTAAAACAACAGTTTAATTGTTTCATAGCTCCAGAACACTGAAGTCCACCCATTGACTGGACAGTGAAGACTGAGAAAAGAGATGGTGGAACAGAATAGACCAGGTATGGTTTTGAATTCAGTGTGGAAGATGAGCAAAGAAAGAAACATTTTCTGTAATTTGAGTGTAACAACTGAATAATGAATATTGGCATTCAGTAAAAAGGTAAATATTAGCAAAACAGCAAAGAAAACATTGAAGGGTCAGAGGAAGGACACATTCTTGTGTGATGAATGCTTATTTATGTGCAATGATAGCATAGATCTGATGTCTTCAAGTCATGATGTAAAGAAGGTGGTTGATACACCAACCACTCCGAAGCTCAAAGGGGAGTTATATAAATGGACTTTTGAGTTGCATACGAAGGGAAATTTTAAGCACAGGGCTTCATGAGAAACCACAAGTAATTGAGCCCTAAGGCTCTTTAACAACCTACAAAGAAGTTTTATATGAGGGTGTTTCAGAAACATGTCACACACACACAAAAATGTTCTTCTATAACATAGCTTCTAAAATAGACACAAAAATAAGTAGGGATAGATTTCCTGGGTGTCTATCGTACACTGCAGTGGTGTGTGTGTGTGTGTGTGTGTGTGTGTGTGTGTGTGTGTGTGTGTGTGTATTGAGGGACAATTATCTTAAAGTTTCTTCCAGTATAAAGATTCTTTTCTACAGAGACATGAAAGTACACTTAGTTGGAAATACTAGTCATAAACAAGAATCTATACAAGTGGATATTTTTCTCTGTTGGTAATTGAAGTGGCAGGAGTTAAAGAAACTACGATCCATTCCTTTTACAGGAAGATGAGGATTTCTGGGGAAGATTATAGGACATAATAATATATTATTGTAAAATATGCTAATAACTATAATTCCTAATAGTAGATAAGTAATATTTGCTAGGAAGAGTATTTTTATGTATGAAAGCTATGCTTGCTTTCAGTAATTAAACTCTGAATCTATAAATTATGGAAATAGTATATATGTCGGTGTACAAAATTCAACAGCTTCAAAAATTAAACACTAAAGACATGTCAGGTAATATTTCATGTTCTATGCTAGGCTAGAAAATACATAATTAAAGGATCAAGGAGGGACATGGTTGTGTGTCAGTCATCTCCCTGTTTCTCCAGAATATTTGAAAGCATTAGTAACTGGGTGAGAGTTCTCATTTGTTCAAGTCTAGTTTGTCAAAAGTATCATTTTGTTATGTAAGAAATAACTTTCATTCCAATGCTCTCCAGCCTCCTACATGAAAGTTCCCTGAGGATATTTCTGATATTAGGGACACTGAACTATCACAAGTTCTCTAACTTTCAGTGAGGCCTACTGCTGCTTGAGGGTTAGTAAAACAGAGATTATCAGGTAATTATTTTGGGGCTTTTGAGATCATGGACTTTGAAGGGAAGTTTCAATTCTATTTCTTCTCTATTATACAATATTTTTAGAGTAGAAGATCTGTCATATATATCAAAACAAGTCCAAGGGGAAAAATCACAATTTTTAAAAATTATTAATGTGTAAATGTGGAAATCCAAATTTTGAATAAATTTGAATGGCTTATATAATTCATTTCCTGAAATCTTAGATAGCTAAAGTTGTGTAGTACATAAAGTGGAGATAAATACCAATAAAACATCTATATCAATTATTTGAACATTATCTAAATATGTCCATACAGAGAATAGGCACATTCAAGTCACAGACATTGAATTTATCTATGATACATGCTAATTTCCAAGTTCTTTCTCATTTTCCCTTCTCTGATTTTTACCATTTCTCATTTGTCATTGCAACCACTTCAGGTTCAGGAAAATACTACAACTTTCATGGATTAATATTATTCTTCAATTTATTAACCAGCACTACAAATCCTATTTTTCAGGTCAAATTATGGCAACACAATCACTGTATGACTTTCTATGACCAGAGGTTCTTCTACATGTATGGATTTTACAGTAGATAAAAACTATATTTAAAATACTTCAGTAATTTTCCAAAAAGCACCACTTGCATTTGAGGTGCATGTAGCACTACAGTAAAGCTATAGCAATGAAATGCAGTGTAGCCACAGCCTGCTGTAAGCACCTCAACTTCCTCGACCTTGCAGTCTTCGTCCAGCACTGCTTCTGTACTGTGCACCTTGTGACTGTCTGTTTTCTGTTTGGTAGTTAGGCCCATAGTGATTATGTCTGCAAAGAACATGTACAGACTCTGTTCTCTTGTCCTCACTCCCTAAAGAATCTAGCACAATTTCTATTTGCACAATAGTGACATTATTTTAGATATTCTACATGATCTAGAAATGCCTTAAACAATTTAAGAGGAAATGTGCAGCTCCTACGTGCAAATAGGACATTACGCAATTTTATAGAAGGCATTTGAACAAGACATATGTTGGTTAACTACAAGGGTTCTGGAACCAAATCATAGACACTAAGGAACAATTGGTACTTAGTTTGGAGCTTTCAAAATCATCATGAGACATTCACCTTCTGCTGTTCGCTTTGTATGAACAAGATTAGAGGTCTGCATTTGATCAGAAATAGTCATGAGCTGAGATCTGACATGTCAAGGCTGCACGATTCCTTGCCTTTTCCTCCTCTTTGCTGACATTTTCCACAGAAGGGCAAAACCTTATCTCCACTCTGCTAGTTCAGTCCAAATCCATACTGCTTTTTTTTTTTTTTAAATCTCTTATCAGTGTTGAAAGACTTCTGAGTGTTTGCCTTTTATTTGACCAATTGATGTGTCCTTACTAAAGACACTGGGCAAGATGCTGCCCTTCCAGAGTTCTATACAGAGATTAAGACAGCAATCTTTTCATCCGCATTTCCTAAAATATGCAATTTATTATCACATTCTGCATACTACAGCTCAGCCTGGAAATGTTCAAAACCATCAGCTTATCTTTCCTGTGATGTCTTTTCATCCTAGCTATGAAACCTGAGCCAAATATAGAGTAGAATATAGAAAGTAGAAATAAGTAACTGTTCTCTCCCTTTCTGGTACAGGTTTTAAGGAAATTTTGGATACAAATGTCTTCAAAAAAGTTGTCAAACTATAGAGCGTTTTAGAAGTCTTAACACACTAATTTTCAGTTCCAAAGTTAACCACTGATTCCTTTGTCTGCTAGTGTTCTGCTGAGGCTGAACTTTCTGGACACAGGTGGCTGACTTGGTAGGTGAGTGGGAGACCAGGATGCCAGGAGGAAAATGAAGGTGGGAAGGAATTACTGACATAAGTAAATATGTTATTTTCAATCCAACAATTATTCTGTTCTTGGTTTGGGGATTATGGCGATAGCAGAATGATATTTGAGTCTTTTCACAAACACAGAACAAGAATAAAACAAAGTGAAAGTCTCATGCACTATGTTCATTGAGCACATTCACAATGGTCAAGGCATGGAAGCCACCGTAGTCTCCATCAGTAAATGAATAGATAAGCAAAAAGGAATCCACACTGAAAATATCCTTCTTCTTAAAAATGGAGGAAACCACTCTATTTGTTACAACATAGATGAAACCTGGGCACATGGTACTAAGTAAAATAAATCAGTTAGAGAAAGAAAACATTTCTGATGTCATTCACATGTGGAATCTAAGGAAAGCTGCAGTACATACACACAGAGAGAAGGGTGAAGAGGGATGGAAGTGGGGAGACATAAGTCAGAGGGTACAAGCTTGTAGTTATATGGGCAAAATATGTCTAACAATCCAGTGTATAACAGAAAAACTGTAGTAGTATCATTGTATATTCAAATTTTGCTAAGAGTAGACTTTAGGTGCTCACACCATTCAGAAAAAAATAAATAATTATTTAAAAATGGAGATTCATATGTTAAACTGCTCACTCATAATAATTATCTCCCTATGTATTTGCATACACTTGAAAAACAAGAGGCCTAGTACACTAAAAGTAAGCATTTACTGGACTGCATGGTGAGACAGTGTCAAAATACCACAGAGATAGTTATGATTTTGTTCCAATATAAAACACACATTCTTCTAAAGGTTTAGAGAAACCAAATTTGAATGAAGTTGACCATGGTATCAATACTGCTATGGTTTATACTATGTCCACTCAAACTTGACATGTGGAAGTCCTAATCACCCATACCTCAGATTATGATTTTGTTTAGAGGTCAGATATTTACAGAAGAAGTGAAGTTAAAAAATGAGCAAATTACAGTAGTCTTAGTTCACAGTGACTGGTGTTCCAGTGATCAAAGGTTGTTGCAGACACATATACATGAGTGGAAAAGGCCTCAAGCAAACTAGAATCAAGGGCTGTTGTCCAGACTGAATCCAGCCTTATAGCCCTGCCACAGAACCACCCCAGCCAGCAACACCTAGTCCATGATCCCCAGGACTGTGAGAGTAGATTTTTATTGTTACAACAGCCCTAAAATGCATTGAAAGATTAGCTCCTATCTAAATCTAACATCAAGAGGAGTTAAAGGATCATTGTAGCATCCCAAATATGATACGAACAGATCAAAAAGAAGTCCATGAAACCAACAAACATCATAATTATCTGTCGTAAGTGTAATAGATAAAACAATATAATGGAATGCAATCATGATGCATATATGTAATGTACCAATAAATTTTTTTAAAAAAAGAATACTCAAGGACCCAATAAAACAAAACTTAATGACCCCTAAATGAAATTTCAAGTGTTAAATGAATTATACTACAATAAATTGATAAAAATAAAAGTGATTAGGGAGTAAACATTGATAAAAGTTCATAAAATAAAATGTGGTCTAAAGTAGAAAAAATTAAAATCTCTGAGGAACAAATTAAAAGCAAAAGCACAAACAATAAATATAATTTAAGAAAATGTTTTTGAAATCAAAAGCAAAATTTCTACTGAATTTGCTAAATCTTCTTTAAAAAGAAGAAAAAAATTGAGGATGTAAACTAAAAATGTCAAAAACGAAAAACAACTTGTTTATAAGAAAAACTTATCAGAGAAAAGATGCATAAAGATATAAGTGAGTCCTAGAATTGTATGTTATATATTGTGAAATAGAAAATGCTCAATGTAAAATAGGGAGAAGGGGGAAAAATGATGAGATTGTAACAAAAAAGTAAGGAAACAAATTTTATGTGTATGGGGGGTGGTAGGGTGGGTAGGGCTATGAGAAAAAATGAGAATTAAGTTGTGTCTTATACTGGTACAAATCCCCATTATGGAGTGCAGTCATGATGCATATATGTAATGTACCAATAAAGATTAAAAAATTTTTAAAAAAAGAAAACAAAGAAAAAATTATCAGCACTATAAGCTAAGAAAGAACAAGAGTGACACATTTTAGGTAGCTGAAAGGAAATGCAAGACAAGAGTAGTATGCCTGTGACATTGACTTTAAAGTACAGAGAAGGAAGATGATTTTTTTTCAACACACACATGTACAACATTCACACCAATGAACCCTTGAGAACATTATATGAAAATAAATTTTGTACAAAAAAATGATATCAAAAGACTAAAGATGAAAATAGTGGTGAACATTACAATTATAGATAGTTGTAAAGTGAAGGTTAAATAAAGACTTACAAAAGCTATATATGCCTATGTTTATAAACATAAGTTTATTAAATTAACAGAAAGGAAAAGCAAGGAATCAAATACTACATTTATTAGCTTGTTCTGATTGTATCAGCACTGGTAGTACCTGCAAAACTATTCAAAGATGTCTCTGCACATAATGTGAGTTAAATCCAATGGCTAATAAAAAGTATTTTAATTTTTGTATCCACTATGTTCTTAGAACAATAATTATTAAAGTATTAGAAAGAAATGAGGACTTAATTTTAAAGGTTGAATGCTGAAATCTAGGCCTAAAAACATACTGAAAGGTTTCCTCCAGAATTTTTGAACAGGTGGAAAACATTTAACTGAATGAAACACCACTGAAATTCCTAGCTCTCAATCACAGCTTGAAATACTGTCATGCTGCACATACCAAGAGGCTGGGGGGCACCTGACATGGATAAAAATAAATTATAAGGAGGTTAACCTTATAGTAATGAATGAATGCACACATTTGTTTATTATTGTTTACTCTACATTTGTTCTATTTTAAAATACAACAGATTAAAAAGATTTTCTTTAGGATGCATAAAGTGGATATTGAATATGTTTTTATATGTAATTCATCAGGTTAGCTTCATTATTGTTACATGTGAAAGAATTAACTGAGCAAGTAATTGGGAACTGAGCAAAAGCAAAGAGGTTAAGGAAACACTAGGGCAGGATCAGATGCATCAAAGCTGAGTGGAGCACAGCCACATGATTGCTAGCCTCTGGGACTAGAAGCCACAAGTGTCTTACAGCATTGATCGGAAGATTATTTGACTTATTTATAATATGCAAATGAGAACCATCCTATATTCATAGCTATACAAAGCTATGAAAAGTCATCCAAATGTCTTTTTTGGGCCAGAGATTTAGCCCAGTGGTTTCAGCACCTGCCTAACAAGTGCAAGGTCTTGAGTTCAATTCCCAGTAACCATACCACAGTGCCAGGCATGGTGGCTCACCCCTGTAATCCCAGCACCAGGGAGTAGAGGCAGGAGGATTGCTGTGAGTTTGATGCTGAGTTGAGGACCAGCCTGAACTACCAAATGAGACCCTGTCTCAAAAACTTTTCAAAATCTGCTATGATACTATATATCTTTAGAGTTGCAGCATCTTAAGAAGTGGGGAGATACTGTTTCCACAAATAACCTAATTAAATATAAACAAAACTCCACATGACTAACTCTCAGGAACACATCCTAATAAGCTACCCCAATTAGAATGACATCTGTTCATCTCCCCTATTTAGCAAAGTAACTAATGTTCTAACTCTTATTAAAGTCTGACAACTGCTCCTTTCCCAACATCTAGGTTCCTTGAGTTAAGGAACCCACTTATTGTCTTTACCTTGTAGTGATGTTTAAAAAGAATTGCCCTAACTTCTGCTCCTCTTTGTGGGGAAAAAGGAGAAAAAAAAGGATAAGTAAAAATACATTTATCTACTGAAAAACTGCCATGTCCACACTAACAAATGAGTGAATTATAAATTAATATAACTTGTACTCTGGAAGGTACAAGGTACAATATTTACCACCTTTTAATCATACAAGGAGCCCTGGTGCACTAGGACCTGGCAAAAATACTTTTTATCTTTTACTTAATGTATAGATACTATTTGAGACTCTGCTTCTGTTTCTCTACCTGAAAATCAAAAGCCAAAACTCACTGGGCCCAGGGACTTAGCTCAGAGGTTCCGGCACCTGCCTTGCAAGTGCAAAGGCCCAGATTCAGTCCCTGGTAACCACATACAACAATGCTGGGCATGGAGACTCACACCCAGCAGCAATCGGATCCATATACCACAGTGCCAGGCATGGTGGCTGACTCCTGTAATCCCAGCACTTGGGAGGCAGAGGCAGGAGGATTGCTGTGAGTTCAAGACTGAGCTCAGGGCCAGCCTGAACTACAAAAAGTGAGAGCCTGTCTCAAAACAAACAAACAAACAAAAATGAAACACAGAGAGTGAGTAATGTTTACAAAATCTCTTAGTGGGTTAGAAAAAAATCTTGTCATTAAAGTCCAGTTTTCTGAGAGCAACAACTCAGGAGTTCACTAAACATTCCCCTCACATCTCTCTGTGCTTGTCTTTCAGACTGACCCTGAAAATATGTACCCTCTGTATTGTGAATTGTATTGTTTTACTGCTTTCCTACATTTATGATTATTACAATAAGTAGTGTTTCTTAGAGTTTGTTAGCAATCTCTGTTGATTTATTCTCTTCTTTGTCTCTATCTCTCTCTGTCTCTATTTCTGTCTTTCTCTGTTTCTCTCTCTCTCTCTCTTTCTACTTGATAAGTAAAAATTAAAAAAAAAATAAATGAGAGACACAGATATGCGTACAGTGAAGAGCATGTATTCACCCTAAGAGGTGTCCAGGTTATAAACTGTAGAGTGGCCAGTGGCTTCTGCACAGTGTTGAATAAGCTGCAATTTTGAGTGAATAAACTTATCGCATCACCAAACTCTGACCAAGAGACAAAGAATAATTGGAACCCAAAACTAGCATTTGTGGAGCAAATTCTTTTTGAAGTTATATGCAGAGTCTTTTATTGTCACCTTTTAACTGTCACGACCTGGTGAGACACAAATCCTGCAGTCCTAAAACATCTTTATTTATTTTTTTTAATTGACATGTTTGTTTGGGAGCTTCAAGCAAAGCGAGTTTGAGCTGTGTTACACTCAGATAAAAACAGAGGTTAAACCAAAGTCCTGGGCTTCTTCAGTCTCAGCAGATGGGAAAAAGGATATACAAATCTGAGCAAACAAGTTCAGTAGGCTTGCTGGGGATGGCAATTAAAAATAAAAGATATCCAATTAAATTTGAATTTTAGATGAGAAATGAGTAATTGTTAACTGTATGTATATCCCTAATTTGGCAACCCCTGCAAGCAGCCTCTGTAGCCCTGGAGCCTCAGCAAACATTATGGTCTTAGTAGCTTCAAGAGGACTTGAAATTGAAAATCCATCTGTCATATCTTGAATTTAAAACATCCGTAGCAAATACAAGTGGCTGGTAGCAGACTTGGGAGATCCACAAAAGGAGATAGGTTAAGCTGAGGCAAAGATGTAATGACATGTGGATAATGTCATTTTCTTTATACCTCTTGGACATAGGACAGGATAGAACTATGTTTGCTGTGTTATGTGGGAGGCGTTCTTCCGTTTGCACTGTGGAACCTTACGGAAGATCGAGGTGGAATTAGCACTTGCAGACTTCTACATCTCAGCTTGTGTATTTGCCTTCAAAGTTGAACAGGCAACTTCCAGACTGCTGATTAAGCTTGGATTCTTGGGTATTGAGCAAACATATACTGAAGAGGCACCAGACAGCACACAAACTAAGTCTGGTTCTGAGGGATTAATTACACAAAGAGGGATTCTTTCTGGGAAGGCGAGCTCCTCACACCTAAGTGGCTCAGGGCCAGAAGATCAAAGAAAGCACCCTGAGGAAGAACGTGGGCATCTATTGGGACAGGAAGAACCTATGTTGCAGTTCGCTGTTGGCCTGAAGTGGAGGATCACTGGTAGTAGAGTACAGAGGAGAAAAGTACTAGAAATGGGTATTATCATTGCCAACTTCTGACCTTTGTCAAAGTCCATGACCTCTCAAACGTCACAGGTTTTACTCTGAGAGAGTAGAGAGCCACACTGCAAGCCCATGTCCTCAAATATGAAGAATGTAAACAATTTCTCATGCTTAGGTCAGCCTTGGCCTACTAGCACTCTACAAATGTAAAAACAAAGATTTTCTCCACCTTTCTTTCACTTGATTACCAGTAGTTTTATGCCATGTCGTAAATGTATATGAGCATATGTGTGTGTGAGTGTGTGTGTGTGTGTGTGTGTTCCTGAAATTTTTGAAACTTAAAAGTTATCACATCATAGTAGCAAGACACCTCAGACTGCAACTCCCCTTAAAAATGTCTAATTAGGGCCCAGGGTTTAGCTCAATAGTTCTGGTGCCTGCCTTGCAAGTGCAAGGACCTGAGTTTGATCCCTACTCACTACATACAATAATACTTGGCATGGAGACTCACAACCACCAGCAATCAGAGCCACATACCACAGGTGCCAGGTGTTGTGGCTCACTCCTGTAATCCCAGCACTCAGGAGGCAGAGGCAGGAGGATTTCTGTGGGTTCAAGACTGAGCTCAGGGCCAGCCAGAACTATAAAAGTGAGACCCTGTCTCAAAAAAGAAAAAGTCTAATTATCACTTGCCAAACTAATTAATCATAAAACCCTAACTATATCCCAATAAGAATCTTCTGTACATCTTCTCAAAATTTTAAATATAAAACCAGAGAAAATGGATTTGAAGGAAAGCATAATAATTACAAGCTTTAGAATTCAGGGTCAGTTGAATTTGACTTTAAAATTTAATTCTCTCAGATTTTGTTTCTGGGTTTAATACATCCTGAGAATGCAGATCTTTAAGGTTACATTTATCTTTGAGGTTTGGTAGTTGGAAAATGTTTAATCAAAAGTTTGAGCATCTGTGAATGGTAGACATTTCATTGCTGGGTTGACTACTACTTCATCCATAGGATTCCCTCAACAAAGTATTTCATCTCACTAGAGAACCACCCTCAATGATAATGCACACTCTGGCTGAATGGAGCCTGTGATAGGGAATAGAACGAGCAAGTGAAGTTGGGCCTGGAGAACAGAATTATCCTAAAAAAAAAAACTTAAGTAAAAGATGAGTGTGCACCCTTTAAGAGATTGCTAATGCTGTAATTTAATCTACCCTGCTCATAAATAGGTTAAGCCAGAGGAGAGCTAAAGCATGCATCACCAGCACTCAGAGAACATCTTCCTGAGGCTGGAGGCCTTAGTCTGACAGATGGAAACCATAGCTGCTGCTGTGGTATCAAGTATTGCATTTACTTTGGCCTAAGCCAAATAGATTAAAAGGAAAAAGAAAAGTTGGAAAAGCTGTGGCCTCTCCCTTAGCCTTAGAGCTTCCAGAGAGGTGATATGACTGAGGGAGGAAGGAAAAGTTGCATTTAGTACTTTTTATAAATCCATTCTGGTGAGCCTTCTTCTAATTCACAGACTGCAAATTGGATATTACCTCCCCTAGATACTTTGTCCTCATCAATATATAAAATTAACATCCTGTTCTTGTACTGTGTCTTGTTGCAGTTCCCAATTGATTCAGATCCATAAAGGAAGGAGTTCTAGTTCCTGGATTCCTCTTCAGTGTGTTGAAAAGGGAATATAAACTGATTGCAGAACATTTGTAAAATATGAGAAAACACACTGTTTCCCTTTTATTTGGGTTCCCTAGCTTTTCCTAGTGATCAAGAGAATATCTTTAACATTTACAGGTAGCAATCTCTTGACTGGCAAATACAATAACCTAGCATTGCATCAAGCTGGTAACCCTGGCTAGCTTATCACTTCTTCCTATCATGGTAAGCAGGAATTTTTTTTCGACAATATATATTTAATTACACCAGTCCTTTGTCCGAAATTATCCACTTGGAGGAAGAGAAGGTAAAGAGTCCTTATCCTTACGAGAGTTCCCTGCAGCTGGCCATTCTCTGCCAACCTGACTTCTAACATTGGTTTCCCAGTTTATTCCTCCCTACACATACACTCCTTAAACCCTTTCCTCACACAAAATGTCAGGACTTTGAGTATGAGCATTTCTACACCCTTCCACCCTGTACAGTGTCCCCTTCATCAAACCCATTGAGGCAAGTTCATTAATATAGTTCAAGGTGACCCACAATCTGACCATAGCCTAAATACGTAGTCCCATTTTCTGCCAAAATTGACTTTTTGTCTCATGTTCTAACAATATAAAATTATGTATAATGTTCCCCAGGGTTCTAAGTGATTTCTAACCTCTAAGTCTTAGATATTCTGTAGTTTTCCTTTGTGAAATGATGTCCCTTTTATTTTTAAGATGTCTGATAATTATGAAGTTTCAACTCAGATATCCCTCCCTCCCAAATTCAAAGTGGTGCAGGCTGCGATAATATTCTGTATAGATTTCTGTGATAGCATTTTCCATGATGGCACTTCCCACATTATTTATTGTGATCTAATTGTGTGAATTTTCCCCATTAAGTTTAATGTCTTCAAGGATAATGACTAAATTAGAGGATTACTTCCTCAATGCTTGAAAAGCAGAAGACATTTGATAACTATATATTGAACACTGGATAAGTAAAATAATGTGTTCCATTGAGTAGTCATGGAGAATTATTAAGAAATCTTTAAAGCCACGTCTCAGTTAAAAGACTGTTTGGAGTGGAAAATAATGTGACATTTTTGAGTTGCAATATCTTTAAATTTTAGCACACAACACCTAATCCTAGTAACTATATTTTAAGAAAGATATACTATGTTGATGTTTATAAATACAGTTTCTCATTTGTAATCTCAGGATGTTCACAGGCTTCATTGCAAATTGGAGTCTCACTTGGATAATTTACTGAAATCTTGTCTTGAAATAAAATAAAGAAAACAGTTAAGGATATAGTTCAGGCCTCCGTGGGTTCAATCTCTACTATTACAAAGGGGGAAAAAAACCATAATTCCTTTTTCCTAATAACTACAGGTCAATAGCAGAGCATTATGATGTTTGATTTTAGTATTAATTGAGCTAAGTCATGGTACACAGGTTTTAATCAAAGACAATTTTAGATGTGATTAACAGTTATAACTATCAACTTGGATTATGTCAAGTTAATGTTCACAGTGTGGGTAAGCTTCACCTCATCAGGGGAAGCCTTTGAAACTGAAGACAGAAGTTCTCCAATAGAGGAAGTCTGCTAAAGACTATGGAAATGTCAGGCATGAGCAGATTGTTGCTAAGTCTCCCCCTGGTGGGCTGCCCTGCATATTTCAGACTTGCAGTTTGGGGATGTGGTAGTGCTCACAGTTAGATAAACCAATCTCTAAAAAATTTTTTCTGTTTTTTTCTGGACAATATGATACATAGATAAATAAATATATACACATACACACATATATATGCCAGTTATATTTGTTTGTAAAGTAATAGCAACACTTTTTCTTTCTTTTTGATTTCACATACACTCCTTTTTCTATGAATAGTTCCCTCTTCTTTTTCCTTCATTTCTATTTGAAAACAGGAGCCATATTCCAGGAATTCATTTCATGAATCATCTTTTCTCTGAAGCTATTTTTGTACCACCCCCATTCCACGGAGAATCATTTACTACTTCCTCTAAATTGCCCCTGCATCCTCAATGAATACATAAAACATCTAAAATAGTATATCTCTATTTTTGAAACTTTTCTGTTTTCTAAATTTTTACTTTTACTAATTTATTCATTCAATAAATGCTGGACTGGTGAAAGAGCAGTTAGCAAAAATCACAAACATCTGTATCCATAGGTGATTTATCTTTTAGTAAGAGAACTTTGGCATCATGTTTTAGGTCTTCACTCTATTCCTCCTTTTTGCTTTTTTCTACTGAGTACTGAAGCTTCTCCATTCAGCCTTGCATGTTTTATCTCCTGAGTCTCGGTCAACCAGTTTGCATTTCTTATCAAGTCCTAAGTATTTCACCGTCTTTCAGATGTAGTCACTCAACCTTCCTTTCCTCATTTCCTAATCTCTAAATACTAGCTCCTCTTCTTTCTCTTATTTACCCTTATTAACAGTAACTGTTATCCGCTGAGCCATCTTATCGTGTCACCTTGAACTACCCAAGGACCAGTTTCCATTTTTCACCTTATTTAAAGGATATCAACCTGCTAATAAAGCTTGCATTCTACAAGAATGTAGAGCACATCAAATTCTTTGCTATGTGTTTTTTATTCCTCATTCTCTTGCACACTCCTTAAAAATGTGTAGCAATCTCTTTTCTGCATCATCATTTTTGCCCCTTTGTCATATTGTCTTGCTCATTTGACTTAAATGTAACCATAGTAAAATCCAACAATAAGCCACCTTCAAGCATGGAACTCCATAATCAAGGGCATCTCACAGAAAATAATGTTATAAAATGTTAAATTCCCAACAATTAATAATCAATATCAATAATCATTATTAGTAATCTCCAGTGATCCTAAGACTTCCTCAGAAACTCCTGGGTTTTTATTCCACTAAATCAGTTTTCTGAATAACTATCTTGCACATTTTCTTGTTTATTTCAACACCAGTGTGATTCTTTTCTTATTTTTACAGAACTTACTTCCATTTTAACAAAAAAAAATAAACTTGGTTGGAAACATCTCATGCACAAACTCATATGCACCCATGCATCTGTTGTTACTTTTCGGTTTGTCTTCACAATGTATGAAGACCCCATAGATCATCTGGGGTAATGCAACCATTCCACTTGTACACCAGCTTTCATTGTCTCCTGCCTGGTCAAGAACTTCCCCTCCACCCCACGGAGACCAAATCTCATTTAGCAGCTTCCATTTCCTCCTTATAATGATGATCAAATACAGCAATGGCATTCACTTTCCCAACTTAAAAATAAATCCTCTCTCCATTCTTATGTCAGTCTCTGTCACTAGCATATTGCTGTTTTCCTTATATTAGACTTCTTAAAGGGAGTATTTGTGTTTATGTTCTCCAATTTCCCTCTTTAGTCTCTTTTCAGCCTATTGTAAGTAGAGATCTGATCATACTTTTGCAACAAAGAAGAGAGGGTCAGGTATGGAAATAAAAGTGATTAAGATAAGAAATGTATATGTACCAATCCACAAAGAAAAATGTAATTATCATATGTCACAAACATAAACCATATTTGACATTCATATTGCAAAACCCAGAGTTTGATTTGAGTTTTCACATTATTTGACCTCTGAACAATAGCTAAACCCATTCATCATTCTCTTCCTTTCTATGTTTTCTTCACTTGGCTCCAAAAAATTAAGTCATCTCATAAATGAAATAAATAGGGCACAGATAGGTACATATCGCATCTTTTCTCTGGTATGAGAAAATAAAGATGTAAATGAGTCCTAGCATTGTATATTATATATTGTGAAATAGAAAATGCTCAATGTAAAATAAGTTGAATGGGGAAAATGTTGAGATTGTAACAAAAAAGTAAGGAAACAAATTTTATGTATATGGGGGTGGTAGGATGGGTAGGGATATGGGAAAAAATGAGAATTAAGTTGTGTCTTATACTGGTACAAATCCCCATTATGGAGTGCAATCATAATGTGTATATTTAATGTACCAATAAAGATTTTTAAAAAATTAATTCATCTCCGTTTGCATATGACACAACCCCCTCTCATGTCGCACCTCTGTTTCTTTATAATTTTGTTACTAAACATTAATACCTGAAGTGATAGATCTTAGTTATTCTAAAAGTATTATCCAGATAACCACATGGTTTAAATATTACTTACCAGATTTAGTAAACTTGTATTTCCATCACATGCTTCTTGCTATGATTCTTAAAAATAAGTGTATACTTAAAACTACTACAAGGATGGTGAAGAGGTATCTCAGTTTGAACTTATCAAAGGTAAATCACCAGTAACAAATAGGACAGTCTGGCTATTGAGAAGGTGAGCTGAGAATCAGAATGTATTGCAATTTCAAGTCAAATTTGAAACTGTGACCCAGGAGTACTAGCTGCTAAAAAGGAAAAATAAAGATCTACCACACTCACAGTGTTACATTGCTTAGAAAGTGAAATTAAATCACTGATAAGATATTTCAAACACAAGCACTACACAAATGCTAGGCTCAGCTTTGTAAGAGCAGCTATTTGCAAATGCTGTACTTTACTTTTTATTAAGTAAGTTATGACTCCTGTGCTATCTTTATACAAGCCTAGCAGGTGGTTATGCAAATGAAGTCTATACACCAAATTTAGTTAATTATTAATTTATAAGATAGAGTAATTTCAAGATATTTTCCATTTAAGAACTGTTTAAGAGAAAATCTCCAACATTCCCATAAAACCCAAGTGGCTATAAAGAGCATTATGAAGACCTAGCATGTTTTCCTAAGGCATTTTACTTATGACAGGTCTTCACAGTTTAAAACACTGGTAAATCTCCCTAGTGCTAAACCATATTAAATGTCAGAAAGATAGGCAAATGCATTGAACAGCTCCATAGTATAATTCAACCAGTTTAGAATTATTTATCTGCAGAACATGTCTGTGTGTATCTCACAGCCATCATAATCTGGAAGAGAGATGAACTAAGGTCAAATTTCCTACAGAATTAAGTTACAGAGATTTATAAAAACGATAAGTAATGTTAAACACACTCATTTGCGTTGCCATAGTGACGGAGAGAATTTTTAGTTCTTGTGTTTATTTTCATGGTTGTATCTGTTGCTTTGTTTGTTTGGAGTGGAATAAAATGTCAGAGGCTGCTCCATGAGCATCCAGGAAAGTTAAGTGAGAATTCATACCTGTACATAACACATCTTGATTCTCATTTTTTCTCTTTCCTGTCCCCCCTACAGTCCCCACACCTTATATACATAGGGAATTGTTTCTTGTTTAACTATCAATTTTTTTATTTCCTTTCTTTACCTTCCCTACTTTCCCTTTCCCTTTTCCTTTTGCACATTTTCTTACTATTTCACATTACCTATCATACATTTTGGCATTGATTTACATCTTCACTTTTATATACTAGAGAAAAGATTCATTATTTACATATCTGTGTCCTATTTATTTCACTTATGAGCATGTCCTCTAAGTATGCCCATTTGAGTTTAAATGACTCAATTTTATCATTCATTATGGCTGAGTAATACTCTACTTTATTTTTTAAAAAACATACATACCTTCTTGATCCAGTCTTCTCTTAATGGGCATCTGGACTGTTTCCAAGATTTAGTTATCACAAACTAAGCTTCTGTATACATATGATGCTGCAGTATGGAACTTTAAAATTTTGCATGTATATATAGTAGGGAAACAGCAAGATCAAATGGGACCTTTAATTCTAGTTTTCTGAGGAATCTCCACACTGATCTCCACAGTGATTTCACCAGCTTACGTTCCCACCAACAGTGGAGAATAGTTCCTTTTTCCCTATATCCTCACCAGCATTTGTTGTTAGTTGACTTCCTGATAGTAGCCACTCCTTGGGGAGTGATATGGAATCTCAGTGTTGTTTCATCTGCATGTCTCAAATGACCAGTGATATTGAACAGTTCTTCATATGTTTGTTTGTATGTGCCTTTAAAGATGCCTTTACTTCATCTGAAAAGTGTCTGTTCATTTCAGATGTCTATTTTTAATTTCTTTTTAATTTGAGGGAGCTAATTTTTTATGTTCTTTATATACTCTAGATAGTTGCCTTTGTCTGAAAAAGATTTTCCAATATTACAGGTTTTTATTCTACTGGTGGTTTCTCTTGCTGTGTGAAAGCTTTTTAATAAGATAAGATCTCATTTGTTGATTCCTTCTGCTAGTTTCTGTGCTACTGAGGTTTTGTTCAGAAAGACTTTTCCTAAGTCAATGTCTCTGAAAGTTCTACCTACCTTGTTTTGCAGCAAGTGTAGTGTTTTGCTTCAATCCACTTTGATTTTATTTTGATGCCTGGTGAAAGATATAGACTTATTTTTAGTCTTTAGCACATTGAAACCCAGTTTTTCCAGCACCATTTGTTAAAGAGATTATCTTTCCTCCATTGAGCCATCTTTTTCGAAGATGAAGTGGCTTAATATGTCTTGGGTTGTTTCTGGATCTTTCAGTCTGTTCCACTGATCCTCAGGTCTGTTCTTTTCCAGTACCATGCTATTTTTATCACAATGGGTTTGTAGTATAATTTCAACTTAGGGATTGTGATACCCCCTCTGTGTCCTTATTCCTAGAATTACTTTTGCTCTTCTAGATCTCTTCTGGTTCCAGATGAATTTTTGCAGTATTTTCTTGAGCTCTGTGAAATATATTGTTGAGATTTCAATCAGGACTGTATTGAATCCATATAGCTTTGGCAGTATGCCTATTTTGGTGATATTGATTCTTCCTACCCAGGAAAAGTGGATTTCTTTACATTTTCTGATATCCTGCTTGATCTCCCTTTTCAGAATGCTGTAGTTTTCAAAGTAGATATCTTTCACCTCCTTTTTAGGTTGATTGCTAGATATTTCATTTCTTTGGGTGTGATTGTGAAGGGAATTGATTCACTGATTTCTCTTTTAGTGAGTTCCTTCTTCATGTATATAAAGACTGTTGATTTTTGAGTCTTAACCTTGTATCCAGCTATGTTAGTAAATGAGGTGATTAAACCTAGCAGTATTTTGCCTGAGTTTTTAGGATCTTGTATATAAAGTATCATGTCATCAGTAAATAATGACAGCTTATCTTCTTCCTTTACTATTTTTATTTATTTTGTTTATTTCTGTTCTAACTGCTATGGCTGGTTTTTTCAGCTATATTGGACAAAAGTGGTTATAGTGAGCATCCTTGTCTTTTTCCTAATATTTATGTAATAATTTTCAGTTTTTGACAATTTATATGTTGGTTGTTGGTTTCTCATAGCTTTTATCAGTTTGAGATAAAGGCGATCTATGCCAATTTTCTATAGGGTTTTAATCATGAATTCGTGTTAGATTTTGTCAAATGCTTTTTCTTCATCTATTGAGATGACTGGTTTTTGTACTTGAGTCTTTTAATACAGTGTATTACATTTATTGATTTATATATGTTGAACCATCCCTGCATCCTTGGGATGAAGCCAACTTGGTCAAGGAGTATGATCATCTTGATGATCATCTGTATTATGTATGCTGATATCTTGTTAAGGATGTTTGCATCCTTGTTCATTAGGGAGATTTTCTGGTAGTTCTCTTTCTTGTTTGAGTCTTGCTCTGCTTTTGGAATAAAGGTAATGGTTGCTTCCAGGAATGAATTTGAGAGTATTACTTCCTTTTCAATTTCATTAAATGTTTCAGAAGTAGTGGCTTTAGTTGTTTTCTAAATGTCTTGTAGAATTCAGCAGTGAAAACATCATGACCCAAACTTTTCTTTATTGGTAGATTTTGGATTACATTTTCAATTTCACATATTGATATTGGGGTGTTGAACATTTTTACATCTTCTTTGTTCAAGTTCAGAAGTTCACATATGTCTAGGAACCTATCCATTTCTCCTGGATTTTCTTTCTTATTGCTGTACAAATTCTAAAAACACATATTTACTTTCCTCTGACTTTTGCTGGATCAGATATATTTATGTTCCATTAAAATTTTATTGTAGGGGCCAGAGATTTAGCTCAGTGGTTCTGGAACCTGTCTTACAAGCAAAAGGGCCTGGGGTTCAGTCCCCCAGTAACCACATACAATACTGGGCATGGAGACTTACGCCCAGCAGCAATCAGTACCACATATCACAGTGCCGGGCATGCTGGCCCATACCCGTAATCCCAGCCCTTGGGAGGCAGAGGCAGAAGGATTGCTGTGATGTGAGTTTGAGGCTGAGATCAAGGCCAGCCTGAACTACATTGTGAGACCCTGTTCCAATTATATATATAATATATATACATATATAAAAAATATATATTATATATATAATACATATTATATATAATTTGTAAAATTTAAAAATTACCCTAGCTAGCTGTATTGCTTCATCTGAGAAATGTCTGTTGTTCATTTCAGATGCAAATTTTTGAATTGGGTCTTTAAACTTGGAAGATCTGATTATTTTAAGTTCTTTATATATCCTAGATAGTAGTCCTTTTCTGGAGAAACAGGGGGTGAAATTTTTTTCCACATTACATGTTGTCTTTTTGCTGTTTGTGGTTTCCCTTGCTGTGCAAAAGCCTTTTAATATGATATCAGGTGTTGATATTTTGTGCTAATTCACATATTACTAGTTTTTTTCATAGTCTTTTCCTATGTCAATATCTTCAAGAGTCCTATCTAACCAATCTTCCAGTTTATTGTTTCTGTTTTAATATTTAGATTTTTCTATCAACTTCAATTTTAGTTTAGTATATGCTGAGAGATATAGGTCTAATTTTAATCCTTATTAAAATTGTTCTCCAACCCCATTTATTGAAGAAGTTATGTTTTTTTTCTCCATTTAGGGTGTCTAGCTCCTTTGTCAAAGATGAGGTAGCTTAGTTCAATATCACTAGTTATTCAAGAGATCCAGATGAATTCAACACAAAGGTTACATCTCACTCCCCAAAGAATGGTTGCTGTCCAGAAATCAACCAACAACAAATGCTGGGGGGGCTTTGGGGAGAAAGGAACACTTCTTCACTGTTATAGACTGGTACAACCACTGTGGAAATCAAGGTGCAGATTTCTCAAAATCTAAGATACTAGGTCCCATTTGACTCTGTTTTTTCCCTGCTGGACATGCTTCCAAAATAGCTAAAGGAATCACACCACAGTGAAATATGTGCACCAATGTTTATAGAGCCACTGTTTGTAATAGCTAAATCTTGGAAATAGCCCAAATGCCCATCAACTGGAGACTGAATAAAGAAGATGTGGTATTCTTTTTAGACAATGGAGTACTACTCAGTCATGAAGAATGATAAATTTGAGAACTTCATAATTAAATAGATACATCTTGTGGCCATACTCACAAGTGAAATAAATAAAACACATATGTAAATCCTGAATTATGTCAATGTTACGAGAAACTGAAACTCTAAATAAAGTCTTAAATTTATAATAAATATGTAAAATAAGGGAAATTTTTTCAAAGTGGAAGGGGAATCGGAGAAGGGAGGTAGCAGAAAGGATAGAAGGAAAGGAAAATTGAAGATAAGAAGGAAAACAATGGAAATAAAACATGTATATGAGGAGAAGATGTTATGGGAATGGAACAAAATAAGAAACATTACATACTATGTAGAGGTGCAAATTCTCTGTGATGAGTATGATCATAAATTCCACTTAAAATATACCATTAAATCCAATAAATAAAAAGCATCCTAGCTACAAAAACATAAGACATATGTACTCACGCATACATGTATACACATCCACTTTTTTGAAGCAAGTTAATGTGTAAGATATTTTCTGTAAAATAAAATAGGTTAGCAATTTTAGCTGCCTTCATTCTGGTAATTATTCATGCCTCCTTTATATGCACTAGCCATATAAATTGACACTACAGAAAAGCTAATGAAAGACACTATTATGAAGACAATATATTACTTCATTGAACTCGATTTAATGTTTTTGTTTCTGAAACATCATCTTCTCTATTTTGGAAATAACATATTTGCCAAATTAAAGGCTGGGGTTTTACCTTTGTCAAATTCCCCATAGAGAGTCTCTGCTCACACCTGCTCACACCAGCACACACCTGTCCTCAGGTGACCTCATCCTTACCTCTGTATTAGTTATAGGCAGTTGCTTCCTTTCCGTGTCTTCAGATGATGTTTTCTCTGTTCACGTGTGAAGACAAAGTGATATCTGTTGTCCCTCCTGCTCTTCAAGTTTTTGAGCAAAATGTGAATGTATCCCCATATATTTATGAAATTGACTAATTAGATGTTATTGGAGCAGATATTAACTTTTTTAATAATTCAATGTATTCATTACAAAAATAATTTCTCATGATTGCATTGATTTTTAGAAATAATTTTTAGTACTGCGTGTGTCGTCTCGCACTTTTTAGAAATATGCATAGTATCTCTTTAGATCCAAATCTTTCCATGTTTACATTCTTCAGTGTTTTTACAGGCATAAGATCTATGTCTCATTCAATTAATGGCTAATTTGCAGTACTTCCAAGCATCCTTTAAGATTTACGTACTTACTCTTCACAAAAGAGTGAATACACTGAGTCATTTTATGTACCTGATTTAGCCAGAGGAACTTAGCAGTGGTTACTTTTCTTGAAGCAAATTTCACTTATCTTTCCATACACATCTTGAAACTGTGCTAAAAATTCTAACACTGGAAGAGGGGTTGTCATTGTTCTTTAATGTAAATTTACATTACATTAAAAGTAAATTTACATTAAAGAACAATTAAAGGTAAATTTACATTAAGGTTTATATTAAAACTTTTTAAACTCACTATTTTATTATAAGAAATGTCACCAGCAGAAATTCTTTTGGCAATTAATGTACACAACACGTGCACATTAGTGTGTATGAATGCACAGTCTATGTACATACACCTTTATCTATTACAAGACATTCATGAATTATGCCTTTACTGTTTCCATTTTGTGAGTGGAAAAATATCTGCTCAAAAATTTTGAATAAGGTTAACTGAATTATGTCTGAGAACCATTAAATGGATAGTTAAATTCTATCAGTCTCTCTCCAGAGCCACAGCACACATCTCTGCGATCCTACTTCCCATCTTTCACTTGTTTTTCTTGAGTTTCTGCAGAAATCAGCAGTGTGCAGTGGTGGCCCAACAGAATCAGCCACAGCTGTACTGCTTGTCATTAAACTGAGGCATTCTATGGGAACCTATTCATCTAATCTAATGCATATTCATTGTAAGTGACATGAATGACAGCAGTGTCATAAGCAGGAGCCAAGATTTGAGAAAACTCTGCTTAAAGTAACTGCACTACTCACGAAGCAATGCAGAATTATGTGTGGGTGGATTCAGAGTGGCTGCAAATGAAAAGTTAAGGATGGAACAAGCCATGAGATTTAAATACATATATATTCTCATTTCATCATATAAATAATTACTAATGTGAAATATAGACCAAATTGAATAATGTAAGTGTTCATTAAAAATAAGAAAGAGCTAAGCAAGCCTATTATTCTAGAATTTGGGAGCTTGGGGAAGGAGAATCGGGAGTTCAAAGCCAGCCTGGGTGACCTAACAAGTCACTGTTTCAGAATAAAACAGTAAAGCTGAAAATCACCAAAGTCAACATCAATAATAGTAAGTCATGTCAGTAGCACATACCCTTCATGCAACATGAGAAAGATGACACTTTATCTCTTTGGTTTTGCCCCCAAGTAAATATATAATAATTCAATCGTGAAAGAAACACCAACCAAAACCTTACTAAATTCTCATCTTCATAATGGCCAATAAACACAAATAAAGCCTAAGAAATGATCACAACCAAAAGGAGTTGAAATAGATGTGACTGATAAATTTAATGTGTGCCCTAAAAGTGATTTTAAAACAGGAAAAGAACATTAGGAAGAAACAAATTTAGTCTGGATGAAATTTGGGTTATATACAATAATAGTGATCAGTATTGATTCATTGTGAGAAACATAGCATTCTAATATCACATAGTATGAATAGAAAGAACTAGTTGACCTAGCATCCCATATTCATAATCTTAGGACTGAGGGAGGCTGAGGAAGGAATTGTAAATTTTAGTCTCATGTGCAAATTAGCATTAATCTCACATGCAAACTAGTTGCTACATAATAAAAGTTTTTAAAGTGCTGTATTGCAGATCAGCAAGAAGATCCTGGATTCATCCCTTAGGACTTCAAAATAATAATAACTAATAATCATAAATTAAAAATGAACAGGAAGACATGGCCCTGGGACTTGTGAGAACTCCCTGTAATTTCTTTCTTTCTTTCTTTCTTTCTTTTTTTAATGTTTTTTGAGATGGGGTTTCTGCTTTGTAGTTCAGGCTGGCCCTGAGCTCAACCTCAAACTCACATCACAGCAATCCTCCTGCCTCTGCCTCCTGAGTGCTGAGAATACAGGTATGAGCCACCACGCCCAGCACTGTGATATGTGGTACTGATTGCTTTTGGATGTGAGTCTCTACACCCAGTACTGTATGTGTTTACCTGGGGATCGAACTTGGTCTTTGCACTTGCAAGACAGGTGCTGGAACCACTGAGCTAAATCCCCAGCCTTCCTTTCAATTTCTTTACATTGGTCTGTAAATTGATAATAATTGTGAAATCAATGATTTTGTAAAAACAAATGGTTCACACAAACAAATGATATACCTGGTTGATTTGTATACCAATTACCCTAATCTGATTGTGTACACAGATTCTCAAACATAGTCCCGTGTCCTATAAATATGTCCAATTACTATGTGTCAAATTAAAATACAAATATACTTTCAAGTATTTTAAAATTTAGAAAGAAGTGAAGAAATACCTTGAGTAAGCAAGAAATAATAGGATAAACACAGAGTTTATGTCTGGGAGTAGATGAACTACTAAATAAATTCTTGTGGCAAAACAACAAATGAGTCAGACCAGTAACCAAAAAACCAAGGTGTCACTTGCAGATAGAACTTAATCTATAGGGATTGTTGCTTAGCAAGTTTAAGCTTTGATGTGTCTTTACTAATTTGAAAATCACCCATGGGATAATGTTTTATTTAATGTTTATTACACCAGTGTAGCAATAATTTCCTACTGAGGGACAAACAGTCCATCACATTATTACAGGCTAAATAGATTTACTACAAGAAGTTGGGTGTTTACAAATCCCTTGGAAAGAAGGAAATAAGACTCTTCATTTTGACTTTCAGCCCACACCATAGCAGCTGAAAGGCAACTGTGAGTAAAGTTCTTAACTCCCTTTTCATCATTGCTACCAAAACAGCTACTTTCCACAAAGGAAGTTGGTAACTAGCAGAGGATCATGGGACCCACTTTGACTCAAGCCTCGTGGCTTATGGGAGCGTATCCCCTGTTCACGCTGGTGCGTAAAACTGTGGAGTGCCTCACTGATCCTTTCTAAATGAAAACTGAGTTCATTTAGTTTCCTGCTCATATACAAATAACACTAGCAGCTAACATTGAGTGAAGAATCCATATTAGACAAGTTTTGTGTTAAATAGTTCTTATATTTAGAGCAGTTTTATCTCACAGTAAAACTGAAAAGAAGGTACAGACATTTCTTATATACCATCTTCAACATGAACAGGTTCTACCCCATCAACTTTCCAAACCAGAGTATTGCATTCCTTACAATTAATGAACTTGTACTGAGAATCTACTATCACTCACAGATGATAGTTTAATATAGTTCTTTCATAGTGCTGTGCCTTCTGTGGATTGTGACAAATATCATATTATGATATTTATCTGCTTTTACAATAATATACAGAAGAGAAAATCATTTGCATCTGCCTATTTTGCTTTCCTTTTCATGATTTCAACTTTTAGATCTATTATAGAAATGGTATTCTAAATATT
>PVIR01015829.1:8559-24978 GCA_004026965.1 Petromus typicus
TACTGGGTGTGGAGACCCACACCCAGCAGCAACCAGTACCACATACCACAGTGCCGGGCGTGGTGGCTCACGCCTGTAATCCCAGCACTCGGGAGGCAGAGGCAGGAGGATTGTGATGTGAGTTTGAGGCTGAGCTCAGGGCCAGCCTGAACCACAAAGCGAGACCCTGTCTCAAAAAACCTAAAAAAAAAAAAAATCTGAAGATGTAAGTGAATTCTAGAATGTATGATAGATATTGCAAAATAGAAATTATTCAAGAGGAAAAGGGTAGGGGTAAGTAATGAAGGGAAATGGAAAATGTGATGTTAAAGAAATAAAGCATATGTATTCAGAGGGTGGGAGGGTGGTAGGGTGGGTAGGAGAATGGGAAAAAATGAGAATTAAGTCATATCATATACTAGTCCATATTCTCAATGTTAAGTATGATCATGATGTGTATATAAAATGCACCAAAAAAGAATTCAATTTAAAAAAAAGAAAATTCTGCTGTGATTCTGACAGACTTTCTTTTGTATGTGGTTTGTTTATTTTCTCTGATTGTTTCAATATTTTGTTCTTCTGTTGGATTTCTGGAGTCTTAATAATTATATGGCTGGGGTAAATTTTTTTTTAATTTTTTTATCACAGCCATTTGGAATCCTATATACCTCACTTGTCTATACTTTAAATTATTTTCCTTTTTCTGAGATGTTTTCTGCCATTATATTTGTGAACAGTTTTTAAAATATTTTTTACACTGTCTCCTACTTCTTCTCTGACTCCATTCAGTCCTATGTTATTCTTCTTTTTATCATCTAGGAGCTACTGAATTGACTTCTCATGGTCCCTTGCCATTTTCCATAAATTATTCCTTTCCTGTTAATTGGCTGTAATCCTATATTCTATGTCTGATATTCTCACTGCACATTCATTCATCTTATTTCACAAACACTCATTGGGGTTTTTTTTAGTCTCATGGAAATTTGTTTGAAGCTGTTTAACAGATTCCATTACTTTCATAATCTGAGATTCTATTGTGTTTCTGATCTCTTCTTTAGTGTTATTAATCATATCTTTCACTATGAATATAATCTATTTTTATCTGAGAAATTATTTCTGATTTCCATTTTATTATATCCTCTTTCATTGCCAACTCAGAGAGTCCTGGTGATTCAGCTTCAGTTTGCTCAATACTCATTTTCCCTGGTTTTTCCAGTGGTGATGATCTTTGTGTCTGGGTTTTTGAAACTTTTCTCATTTCTATTTCTTTGTCATTGCTGATGCTTTTGGCTTAAATCCTGGTCTGTTATTTGGGCAATGTTTATGGCAAGTCTCTTTCTTCCTAAGATTTGGAAAACAGGAGATGGCTACTTCCTGGGTTGTCCTCGCTGGGTCTATAATAACCCTTATGTGATTTCAGTTCTGGCACACCATGGAAGGTACTTAAACAGAGCAATCATATCATCTTAGCTGTAATAATACAATCACAGCAATAATATCAAACACAGCACAGGAAAAATGATGAACTGTCACAATCATTGTTCTGATACTTTTAATCTCATGTGTTAGATTTATGACCATATGCCAAAATTTATAACTAACCACAAATATGTTTACAAGATACAGGCCCTTCAATATACCAGCATCACCCTTTGGGAATAAAGAGTCACTAGAGAGTTGAGGGGTAGTGAGATGAAAGGTGAGAGAAAGATCAGAAAAGCATATAGCAATCACACAAACCTCAGGAGGCTGATAGAAGCTAAAGGAGAAAAGAGAAAGAAGGGGAAAATTCAAAACATAACGAACTAACAGCAGCAGGAAAACTAGAAATTATATTCACTCTCCTATAATAATATAGAAGAAAGGGTAAGTAGGAAGAACCAAAACACACAAGGTTCAGGGAGCTGATTCTGCCTGGAGGAAAAGAAAGAATGCAGGAGCAAAAGCATAGGCATAACCTGCATCAACAGGCAATCAGGAAACTATTTTCTTCCTGTAAAAGTAAGAGCACTTGAGAGAAGAACAAACACAAAATTGAATAGATTCAACTAAAAGAAAGTAAACAAATGAACAGTAAAAGAGAACGCAGAAAATAGAAAAAGAATGAAAAATAAAAAGGAGAAAAGAATAGAAAACAGAGGAAAAAAAGAAAAAGAAAAAGAAAAAGAAAAACAATAATAGCCAAACATAAAAAATACCAAAGGGCCCTTCAAGGTGTGGACCTGCTGTCTCCCATAGACAATATGGGCAGTAGCAGGCAGATCGGAGTTAACTAACCACAGGGTAATAGCCTACTCCACTAGGATTCAGTCTAGCTTTTGGATACAGTGTCTGATTTAAGCTCAAGGACTTCCTGCAGGGTTGAAGGTACCACTACCTTTCCCCTGAAGTAAGTCCAGGTCCTGTAGCTGGTGCTGGTCCCACAAACTCACTAACAATTGTATTCCCCAGGTTTTCTTCACTCCCTTAGTGGGCGCTTTATCAATACAGCAGACAGAGAGCTGGAACTAGAGGATGCCACGCGACTGTCTGGAAGATACAGGGATGCCTTGTGGCGATCGTATAGCCTGTACTCTTGTCAGGGCATACATGAACTTAGGCAATCCTGGCCACTGGAGCGCAGATTCTCAGTCCTTTGGTGTGGTGGGCAGAGCTTCCTTACTGACAGGCGCGGATCCTCAGTCTGGATCCAATTTATATACATTGAAAGCAGCAGCTCCTGCCATTCAGCGTGACCGCTGCTCTGCTCCACTAGCCCATTTCTCTGTAGGGGCCTGTGGACTGTCAGAAGTCACCAGTGGTCTGAAGATTTGGCAGCCTCTCCCCCGATGAGAGTCCCAGCTTGAGGAGAGAGCTTCACCCTTTTCATTAAAGTTTTTTTCCCCCACTCTCTTCATTCTTGCCTCAGATTCTTTCTGGGCTGTGGGGACCTATTTCCCTCCTTTCTTTCCCTCTAGCTGCTGCTATATTCTAGTTTGGGAATGGTAAATTAGAAAAAGATTCTTTCTATGCTTCTCATGACTGCCATCTTCTTGGAAATCCAAGATTAAAAGTATATGTATATTAATACACATCATCATCGCATTTAACATTGAGGGTTTGTACCAGAATATGACAAGACTTGATTCTTTTTTTTCTCCCTTTTCCACCCCACCCTATATCCCCTCCCCCCCACCCAATATCCCCTCCCCCCTATATAGATAATTTGCTTCCTTTTTTCTTTATTACTACCACATTCATTTTCCCCTTGTTATTTACCCCTATACTCTCTTCCCTTTTAAATATTTTTTATTTCATAATATCAGCTATACATACTACAAAGCATTTACAATTTCATTTTCTCATACCAGAGAAAAGATATGATATTTACACATCTGTGACCTGTTTATTTTGCTTATGAGAATGTCCTCAAGGTAAATCCATTTGAGTATGAATGACTCAAACTTACCATTTTTTTATGGCAGAGAAATACTCCATTCTATAAAAGAAACCAAATCTTTTTTATCCAGTCTCCAGCTGATGGACATTTGGGTTGTTTCCAAGATTTAGCAATCACAAACTGAGCAGCTATAAATTGGGTGCACATATGCCTCTGTGAATTGAATATTTTAATTCCTTTGTGTATATACCTAGCAGAGTAATGGCTGGGTCAAATGGGACCTCCAATTCTAGCTTTTTGAAGAATCTCCACAGAGGTCGTATGAGTCTACATTCTCACCAGCAGTGGAGAAAGGTTTCTCCACAGCCTCGCCAACATTTGTTGCTGGCTAATTCTGAAATGGCAGCCATTCTTTGTGGAGTGAGAGGAAATCTCAGTGTTGTTTTCATCTGCATCTCTTGAATGACTAACGATGTTGAGCATTTCTTCATATACTTCTTAGCTGCTCTTACTTCTTCCTCTGAAAAGTATCTGTTCATTTCAGATGCCCATTTCTGAATTGGGTCTTTAAATTTGGGAGGGCTGATTTTTCTAAGCTCTTTATATATTCCAGATAGTAGCCCTTTGTCTGAGGAACAGCTGGTAAAGATTCCTTCCCACATTGTTGTTTCATTCTGTTGGTGGTTTCTTTTGCTGTGCAGAAGCTTTTTAATAGAATGAGATCCCATTTGTTGATTTCTTCTGCCAATTTTTGTGAGGTTGGCACACCTCTGCTACAGAGGTTTTGTTCAAGAAGTCTTTCCCTAAGCCAATGTCTTCAACAGTTTTACCTAACCTGTTTTGTAGCAGATTTGGAGTGTCTATTTTAATATTTAGGTCTCTTATCCACTTTGACTTTTTTTTTTTTTTTTTTTTTTTGAGACAGGGTCTCGCTTTGTGGTTCAGGCTGGCCCTGAGCTCAGCCTCAAACTCACATCACAATCCTCCTGCCTTTGCCTCCCGAGTGCTGGGATTACAGGCTTATCCACTTTGATTTTAACTTGGTATGTGATGAAAGAGATAGGTCTAGCTTTAGTCTTTGGCAGGTTAAAGCCCAGTTTTTCCAGCACCATTTGTTAAAGAGGCTATCTTTCTTCCATTGAGGATTTGGCTCAGTGCATCTGGAGTAGTTTCTGAATCTTCTAATCTACTCCATTGATCTTCAGGTCTGTTACTTTGCCAGTACCATGGAGTTTTTATCACCGTGGCTTTATAGTATAGTTTCAGGTTCGGGATTGTAATACCCCTCACCACGTCCCTGTTGCTTAGTTGCTTTTACTATTCTAGGTCTTTTGTGGTTCCAGATGAAACTTTGGATTTTTTCCCTCTAGATCTGTGAAATATGTTGTGGGGATTTCAATCAGGATTGCTTTGAATCTGTATAGTAGTTGTGGGAGTATAGCCATTTTGACAATGTTGGTTCTTCCCATCCAGGAGCAAGGTATGTCTTTCCATTTTTTGATATCTTCCATCTCCTTTTTCAGAGTGCTGTATTTTTTGGAGTAGAGGTCTTTCATCCCCTTTGTTAGATTGATTCCTAGATATTTCATTTTTTTAGATGCTACTGTTAAAGGGATTGATTCCCCTATGTCTTGCTCAGTGAATCTGTTGTTTGTGTATACAAAGGCTAATGATTTTTGAGCATTAACCTTGTATCCAGCTACACTACTAAATTTGGTGATTAGGTCTAGCAGTCTCTTGGTTGAGTTTTCAGGGTCCTCCAGATAGAGTATCATGTCATCAGCAAATAACGACAATTTAACTTCTTTTCCTATCTTTATTCCTTTTATTTCTTTGTCTTGCCTAATTGCTGTGGCTAATGTTTCCAGAACTATATTGAACAGAAGTGGTGAGAGAGGACATCCTTGTCTTGTTCCTGATCTTAGTGTGAAAGGTTTCAATTTTTGACCATTTAGTGTGATGCTGGCAGATGGTTTCTCATAGATAGCTTCTATTAGTTTGAGATACAGACCATCTATTGCAATCTTCTGTAGAGTTTTGACCATAAATGGGTGTTGTATTTTGTCAAATGCTTTTTCTGCATCAGTTGAGATGACCATATGTTTTTTATTCTGAGCCTGTTAATGTAGTGTGTAACATTTATTGATTTACGTATGCTAAACCATCCTTGCATACCTAGGATGAATCTAACTTGATCAGGGTGTATAATCTTTTTGATGATTCTCTGTATTCTGTCTTCCAGTATCTTATTGAAGATTTTTGCATCAATATTCATTAGAGATATTGGCCAGTAGTTCTCTTTTTTGGTTGGGTCTTTCTCTGCTTTTGGAATCAAGGTGGTGTTTACTTCCAGGAATGAGTTTGGGGTACTGCTTCCCTTTCAATTTTCTTAAAGAGTTTAAAAAGTAGAGGCACTAACTCTTCTTTAAAAGTTTTGTATAATTCAGCAGTAATGCCATCAGGTCCAGGACTTTTCTTTGTTGGCAGGTTTTTTGATGACATTTTCAATTTCAGAGATTGATATGAGGGTATTTAAAATTTCTTTAGCTTCTTTATTCAGCTTTAGAAGTTCATATGTGTCTAGAAATGTATCCATTTCTTCTACATTTTCCATTTTACTACAGTATAAATTTTCAAAGTAGGTGTTTATTATCCTCTGGACTTCCTCTGGGCTGGTAGTAATTTCCCCATTCTCACTCCTAATAGCATAGATATTACCCTTTTCCTTCCTTTGTTTGCTAAGGTTGGCTAAGAGTCTGTCAGTTTTGTTTATCCTTTCAAAGAACCAACTCTTTGATTCATTGAT
The DNA here is from genome assembly GCA_004026965.1 of Petromus typicus. Lineage (NCBI taxonomy): Eukaryota > Metazoa > Chordata > Mammalia > Rodentia > Petromuridae > Petromus > Petromus typicus. The sequence continues at coordinate 14,724 of PVIR01015829.1, forward strand.
TTTTTTGTATCGTTCTTAGTTTCTATTGCATTAATTTCTTCCCTGATCCTTATAATTTCTTGACTAGTGTGAGCTTTGGGTTTGTTTTGCTCCTCTCTTTCTAGTCACCTAAGGTTCAGCATTAAATTGTTTATTTGAGCTTGCTCTGTTTTCTGGATGTAGGCCTTCATTGCTGTGAATTTTCCTGATAAAACTGCTTTCATTGCATCCCATAAATTTCTATGTGTTGTACTGAGGTTATCATTTAGTTGTAAGAACTGTTCAATTTCTTCTCTAATTTCTTCTGTGACCCATTGGTTGGTCAGCAGTGTTGTTCAGTTTCCATGTGTTTGTGAGGATCCTGGGCTTTGTTTTGCTATTCAGCTCCAACTTCAAGGCACTTTGGTCCAACGGACTACAAGGGATAACTTCAATCCCTTTGCATTTACTTAAACCTGTTCTGTAAACCAGCACATGGTGTATTTTGGAAAATGATCCATGAGCAGCTGAGAAGAATGTATAAATTCTCACTTTGTGGGGTGAAATACTCTGTAGGCATCTATTAAGTCCATTTGCTGAAGAGTCTGTTTTAGCTCAAGTATTTCCTTATTGACTTTTTGTGCAGTCGATCTATCTCTTTGTGACAGTGGGGTACTGAGGTTCCCCTACTATTATTGTATTGGTGTTAATCTGGTTTTTCATGTCCATTAATGTTTGTTTTATATAGTTGGGTGCATTATAATTTGGTGCATAGATATTTAGACTTTTATTTTTTTCTCTTGGATTTTTCTCTGTACTAAATTATAATGTTCCTCTTTATCTCTATTTATCAGTTTTGGCTTGAAGTCTATTTTGTCTGCAAATAAAATCGCTACTCCTGCCTTTTGGCTGTTTCCTGTTTGGCAATATTCCACATAGAATATTGTTTTCCATCACTTTACTTTCAGACCGTGGGTTTCTTTCTGAATTAGGTATGTTTCTTGTATGCAACAGACTGTAAGATCTTGCTTCTTGATCCATTCTACCAGCTGGTATCTCTTAATTGGCACTTTGAGTCCACTGACTTTAATTGTTATGACTGATATAGGCAAATTTAGTGCTGTCTTGTTTTCCTGTTCTTGGTTCTGTTATTCTTCTTTTGCCCTTTTCCCATCAGTTTCTTCTTTGTCCCAGTGGGTTGACTCTGTTAGGTTTCATGAATTTGTAACTTTCCTCATTTTTCTCCAAGATATTATTTAGAATGTTTTGGAGTGCAGATTTTGTATTTATGAAGTTTTTCAGGTGTTCTCTGTCATGGAAGTATCTTATTTCCCCTTCAATTTTGAAGGATAATTTTGCAGAATACATCAATCTGGGTTGGAAGTTGTTTTCCTTCACAGCTTTAAACACTTCACTCCAGGCTCTTCTTGAATTGAGTGTTTGAGTTGAAAAGCCTGCTGCAATCCTGACAGGCTTCCCTTGGTATGTAATTGTTTTCTTTTCTCTGGCTGCTTTCAGTATTTCATTTTTTTTGGATATCTGGAACTTTTATAATTATATGCCTAGGTGTAGATTTTTTCATGTCATGGGCACGTAGAGTTGTGTATGCTGCACATATTTGTATGTCTAATTCTTTTCCTGTGAAGTTTTCTGCCATTATCTCTGTGAATAGTTTTTAAAATGTCTTTTCTGTTGTCTCCTGCTTCTTCAGTGACCAATCAATCTTATGTTGTTCTCCTTTGAATCATCTAGGAGTTGCTCAATTGATTTCTCATTATCCTTTGCCATTTTTCATAAATCATGCCTTTCCTGTTCATTGGCTGAGATCTTATCTTCTAGGTCTGAAATTTGGTCTTCTGCCATATTCATGCTATTGCATAAACTTTCACTTTCTTTCTTGATTTCCTGGACCTCTACTTGTAGATGCTTAAAAGGTTCCATTGCTTTTGCTATCTCAGATTCTATTAATTCCTTGATTTCCTTTTTAGCTTTATTAATCATAGTGTTGACTGTGTCCAATATCTCTGCTTTCATCTCAGAGATCAGTTCTGATGTCCATTTTACTAGATCTGCTTTGGTTACCATTTCCAAGAACCCTGGAGACTGAGCTTCAGACTTCTCTATTTCCCTTTCCCCTGTGTTACCTTGGGGTGAGAATCTTTGCATCTGAGACTTTGAATATTTCCTCATCTCTGAGTTATTGTCATTGCTGCTGTTTTTGGCTTTCTACCTATCCTGTTGTCAGGCAATGTTTGTTGCAAGTCTCTTCCTAATATTTAGGACCCTTAAAACATCAATGTTTCCTGGGTTGTTCTTCTAGAGTCTGTATTGGGACCTAAAAGAAAAACCCTAGTTCTGGCACACCATATAAAGCACTAAGAGCATAGTCAATCACCTTCTGCAGTTTTCGTAGAGGCAGGAAGGCTGTGGCCCCTGCACAGCTGCAATGGCACTGCCTAGGGTTCCAATAGGCTTCCCTACTCACCAATACAGAGTCCCTTGGCGTGCTTCTGGAATGTGCCTGGAGGCCAGTAGGCTCTGGCCCCTGTGTGGCTACAATGGCACTGGCTTAAGTTCCAACATGCCCATCTACTCACCAATATAGAGACCCTGGGTGTGCATGTGCGGTCGGTGTGGAGAATGGCAGGCTCCGGCCCCTGTCCTGCTACCATGGCGCTGGCTAAGGTTTCCATGGCACCACCTGCTCCTATACCGACTCCCTAGGTGCACTTCCGGAGTGGGCCTGGAGGTTTGCCTAAAACAATTTTTAAATGAGCTATAAAACCAGTGTGGTGGCTCCTGCCTAAATCCCAGCACTCTGTGGGGCTAAAGCCAAAGGCTCATAAGTTCAAGTTCTGCCTAGGGAACTTAGTAAAACTTTATCTCAAAATAAAATACAGAAAAGACTAGAATGACCCTGGGTTCAATCTCCAGTACATCAGTCAGTCAGTCAGTCAATCAACCAATCAATCAATCAATCAAATAAAAAAATCTGTAGACACAAGTCAATTGATAGAAATAAAAGCTACACCCTTAAACTATGCTAGATGTTTTTGAAAAATCCAACTATCTTCATGTTAGTTTGTAAGAATTTTGTAAGTATCAGCAAAGTTTACTTTTACTTTATGTCATAAATTCCTTATGTGAGTGATTTATATGACTACATAGCTATATGACATTTATGATGTTTTATGAGTAGTTTTAAAATTAAAGTTTTGGATAACTCACTGTCTCAATGTGGATCTCTTTGTACAAGAGCTTTTTGAATTTTGTAAATGTATTGATTCATTCAAATTATAACAGTATTAAATCATTTTCTTCAGATACCTCATTCTTTTTTTTCTCTCTCCTTGTATTGTCAAATGTTTTATAATAATCCACAGTGTCTAAGGTTCTTGAGATAATCTACATTGGTGTAAATAGAGTTCCTTAACTTTATTCTTCTACCTTTAAAATTTGTTATTGAAGCCTTTTTCCTGAAAAAATTCTTTTTCTCAATTACACTTCTCAGTTCTGGAATTTTTGTTTGGCTCTCTTTTATAATTTCTCTCTATTGATGTTGTCTATGCAGTCATACTGTTGGATATAATTCCCCAGATTTGATTTGTCAATGTAGATACTAAAGCATTTATACATCAAGAATTCTGAACAAGCATTTTACTTCTGCATATGGGCACAAGCATGAGGTAGCAAACACAGGACAAGGGAGGGTTACTCCATTTCCTCTAATGCTGCAAAAGTAGCTGACCTTTAAATTCATTGGCTAAATTTAAAGGCTTACAATCTACCACAGCTGACTTACTGAAGTGGAAAGTGGTGTGGTGGGTGAATGGGGCAATGCTGAGTAAGTTAGGGAGGGGACCTGGGATTTGGAATGAAAAGTCCTTCATTTTTATCATGAGAGGGGGTGGTTAGAGCGAGTAGACATGCAGTTTGGAATAGACAGTTTGGTTCTCTGTCTTGGAAACCAGCTCTAGTCTCCTAATGTACACAGTCACCATTTCTTGGAGCTCAGGATATTAATGGGGGTGGTGGATAGAGAGTAGATGGCCAAGTCATTCAACCTCAAAGGAGCTGCTTTGGCTTTGTGCTTTGACAGAAAAGACAAAGCCTACCTCTCACAAATATTATTCTTCTAATTCCCTCTGCCTCATTGTCTGTAGGCTCACTTAGGTTTTTGAATAGTCAGGTGATTTCAGGTCTTTGTCTAAATCATTTTGTTTAAATGTGCTTCCTTAAAAATATTGTTTTTTTTAAAAAATTTCTTCTGTGAATGTGCTATACTTTCTTATTTCTTTCATGTTGTGTATGTAATATTTTGTTGAAAACTGGAAGTTTTGAGTACATGATGAGTTTGTAAATCAATTCTCTTCAGTATTTGTTTTTTGTTTGTTTGTTTTCTCTAGGTTGTAGTGGTTTCTTTAATAATTTTTCTCATTATTTTTCCAAAGTATGTCTTTTGTTTTTATTTTCAAGTTTAAAGAGAGTGGAGGGCAAATGATACAATTCCTAGGACCTATAAATGGGGAGGTGGTTTTAGATTTTTTGTCCAGTTTTATTCTCACAACAAACATTTTGTAACAAGCACCTTACTCATTTTTAGATTAGGAATCTGATTAAAGTTCCTTGACCAAAGTCAAGTCTAAATGAGATTTCCATCTAGCTTTATCTGACTTCAAGGACTAGTATCTGTGCTACCTATACTTTTTGAAAATTTCTTAGTGTGAGAGAAATTAATTTGTCTGTGAGTTAACAGGAAAAAGTGAAAAAGGTAGAGGAAATATAATCTTTTTTTTTTTTGTATTTTTATATATATTTTTTCTAGTACTGGAGATAGAACTCAGAACCTTGCACTTGCAAGATAGCTGTGATGCCACTTCTTATTTTCTTTTATCTTTTCAAGACTGCATTGAATTCTAGTAGATTTGAGCTCTAAACTAGTAAGGATCAAGGTAATCTTACATGGGATGTCCTTGTGTCTGTGCAATGGAAGGAGGCAGAATGATGCAGAGGGGTGAAGTTCTGGTATATTCCAGGAGATGCCCTATTCTCTTCATTGATATGTGTACTACTTAATGGCTGTCTCCAAAGTGGATCACAATACAAACAAAAGCCAACAGCTCTTATTTTCTTTCATAGTGGAAGCAAAACCAATTTTTCTCAGACTGGCCATAAAAATCTTCACTTCATAGTTTCCCTTGAGAAAGAATTTGTTTACTACAGTAGCTGAGATGAGCAAAGAACTTTCATAAAGCTCTCTTTCCTTGGAGGTTTAATTGTTGGAGACAGGGGACGGAGAGATGTGGCAAAGGAATGGTCTCAATGGATTTGTAAAAATACAAGCAACTTTCCTTAGTCACTGTTAAGGAGATAATGATAGGTAAGAGTGAAAGATGGCAAGAAATAAAACTCTGAGCTAGGTGCGGTACCTGACCCAGCAAAGAGTGTCACAGGCAGGTGAGAATATCTGTGCTCCCTTCCAGCAAGCAGGAACCTCCCATCCTCATCCCAGTCCAGTGAGGCTCTTCTTTGTGAGGAGGGATATATGTGCTCTTTGAAGTTTAATTATTGGTCCTGGAAGGCTGCTCCTTAACCCCTAAAGATTCCACCAGGTTTTTAGATGGAGTTCCCCTCTTCAGGTTTTTCTGTGTTCCTTCTTAGCATTGTTTTATCGAACCTTGATACACTTCAACTTTTTAAGTGCTCATAGAAGGCACTGGACACTTCCTGTCTCTTGTGTGTGTGTGTGTGTGTGTGTGTGTGTGTATCTCCCTCAGCTCCTATTTTTACAATGTAGAAGCTTCCACAGTACTGAACATGAGCCTTTCTCTCTTGCAAACATCTCTTCTTTACATTTCGTATGTCCCTCCCACTTGAGATAAAAAAATGCACCTGCTTTAGTACATCAAGTCCACCATGCCCCCCACCTAATTTACTGGTCAGAGTAGCCATCCTGGTGTGGTGGAGTCTTCATTGAAGACACACAGCTTGTGGGCAGGCTCTGCCCTGTGGATTCTCTAAGCTTTCCTTGTGTCATCGATTCTGCTGTTTCAGGTAATCTCCTTGTCTTTGTGTCCTGTATCTACCTTTTATGTTATTAAATGCATAATCATCTTTGTTTATCTCACAACCACCTCTTCTCTTCTTTCCTTGGAGGTAGAGAATTCTTGTACAGCAAAATTTGGCTTTGAAAATACTGGGTTCTTTATTCCAGTTCTTTGTTCCTTGGTTACAATGAGAGAAGGCTGGAAATATCTTATCCTAATCAATTATTTTGTCACTGGAGTGGCTGAGATCCAGAGGACAAGTGACTTCCTCAGGGTCTCATCACAGGTTTTAGGGAAACTGGGCACTATTCATCTTTTACAAATCTTGGGGAGGATTGAATAATGGCTATATTTCTCAAAATTGTGCCTGTTTTCTTCTACCTCTTATGGTTCTGGGAGAATTATCTGTTCCTGGTTAATATTCCTTGATGGAAAGACAGTTTGTAACTTCTTCTGCTCAGTTATCATACCCATCTATATTTTCCACTCTTAGAAACAAGTTATTACCTCTTCTCTTAAAGCATACTTAGGACTTTGTTCATATTTGGAAAAACACGTCTGCTTTCTTCTCTTCCACTCTACAGTTTTCTTTCTTTTTGAGAAAGCTCTCTTGCGTATCTGATTCTCCTGTTCTCCAGTGCAGAGCTCCCCAGCCACATTTCCAGGTCTGCGGTCTTTCTTAAGAAATATATATATAGGCAGGAACTTTCTCCCCTCACCATAAAGGCTTAGATTACCCTAGCATGGGGCTGCTTTTAATAACAAAGATGAGTTTGTCTGATTCACTGATTTAAGAGCATTTGTCATTTGGTAAAAACTAATCATTTCATATGCTAAGGGAGTAAACAATGTGTAAATTCCTTTCAGCCAGAAATGCTGATTTCATAAGCCTCATATCTTTAAAAAAACATTCTTCCTACATCCACTTTTGTCCAGAACCTAGTAAATGATGAAGTTATGCGCTTCTGAATAATTGTCACAATGTGTTGTGCATTTACAGTGTATCAGGCATAGAGTAGGGGCTCCAAATTTTATCCTGCCTAATCCACCTGGTCAGTTTATGAGGAAAGATTAAAAAACCAATTATTATCCTAATTGTATAAATGATGAAATTGAAGCTCAGAATGATTAAGGAACCTGTCCAAGGTAGATTGGTGAGCAGCCATCTCCTGCCTGGGTCCTAGTATTTTACCATCTTCTCTAGTCTCCCTGTCCCTAAGTCACCTGGTGAAGCATCTTAGCTCTGCCCCTTTAACAAAGGCCAAAAAGGATCTTGTTTGTTGGGCTTTTTTTTTTTTTTTTTGACATGAACCAGGCAAGTACCTGGTGCTTCTGAACACATTAACTATTTTAATGTTCATAAGTACCCAGGAAGTGATTTTCCTTCCCCTGATTTTTCAGATGATGTGAAAGGCTCAGATGAACACTTGCCAAAGGCCATAGAAATAATAGTAATTTATGGAGCTCTCATTCTTATGTAAAGTCCCAATTCCTGTGCTTGGCATTCAGAACCAGTTCTCTTTTACTGCTCCCCTGTGTGGAACCTCTGTCCTGCCCACCGGTCAGAACTGATTGCCTATCAAGCCTGCTTTTTTTTCTTTGCTTCTTTCCTCTGCCAAGAAGGTCCAGTTGGACCTTGGACGTTGCTGTTATCATTCAAAGTCTGGAGTTGTCTCTTAAGCCTCAGAAAGCCTTCCTAATTCAGCCTCACAAGTGAAAATTTTCTCCTGACATTCTGAAGGGCAGGGAGATTGCCTCTTGGGCACCTCTCCTGGGCATTATGTGCTCTCAGGTGTGAGTAGGTAATACACCTGGGTCACATAGAGGTACACACTCAAAGCCTTTGTGCTCTACTAATGGGCTGTATGTTTGGGAGAACTAGACATCTACCACTGAGATGAAAGCATCACCATCAGGCCAAACAACTTTCCTTCTTTTTTGGAGCAAGTGGGGACAGGGTCTCGCTTTGTAGTTCAGCCTGGCCCTGAGCTCAGCCTCAAACTCACATCACAGCAATCCTGCCTCTGCCTCCCGAGTGCTGGGATTACAAGCGAGCGCACCACACTTGGCACTGTGGTATGTGGTACTGATTGCTGCTGGGCGTGACACCCAGCATTATATATGGTTAGCGAGGATTGAATCCAGGCCCTTGCACTTGCAAGACAGATACCAGAACCACTGAGCTAAATCCTGGGCCCACAATTTCACTTCTTAAAAGAATATGACTATGATTTTCCATCCAGAGCTATGCATATCAGCACCAAATTTTCATAAATTTCAGGACCCATGTTCCCTCATATTAGAAAATTCTTATGTTCTAAAAGTTACCAGGCACTGCTTGAATCATCAACATCTTTGTGAGTCTGGACACGAGGGAGAGAGAGAGAAAGAGAGAGAGAGAGAGAGAGAGAGAGCCTTCAGAGGCACTTAGTAGAGAAGAGAAGATTAGAAGGCTGTGGGAGCAAAACAGAGTCATGAGAATATCAGATCCCAAAATGGAGACCCTCATTTTTAAAATTCAGTATGTTCTAAGAAGTTAGCACATAACACATAACAGACGCTCAGTAATCATCTACTGAGTGAGTGCAGGAGCAGGGAAGGCATTATATGTAGATGGGATGGTGTAAATGTGATCCCAAGTCTTGCCAGCAGGAATACACTGAGAGACAATGAGCAGACCTTGGCACATACATATTTTACAATATTTTATTTAGGAAGTAGAACTTTCACTTTTTCACTAAATTGTCTTAAGAAATTGATTGACTGACTGAAAGAGCAGGGCTGGAATGTCTGAGTCTGCTGAGATTGGCCTCATAGCCCACATGGCCCTGAAGTCGCCTGCAGGATGTCCCAGAGGTGGGAGAGCAAGCTGGAGAGTCCGGCATGATTTCCATCTCTGTTCATGCAACAAGCAGCTGCATGTGGTGCTGCACAGTCTGGGGCTGATCTGAGACGACCTGAAGGGGGCGGGTCGCTCAGGAGAGTCAGAAGGGTGGGATGGCAATGCAGTGTTCTCTGCGGCCCTTCCTGGTGACATGGAAAGAGAGATGGTGTCACAGCAACCCTTCACCTCAGAATTCAGACACTGACACCTGTGTTGTAACAGGAGTATTCCCTCCACCTGGCTGCCCTCTCCATTCAGGTGCTCTTCCCTCCTCCCTCAGACCCTTTTGTCTCAGCATCTTTGCTGTCCTCTCTCATGATGTCTGCTGTCCTCACATTCTGTATCGTGTCTTTGTTTCTTAATCTGTCTGTCTTCTGGAGAAAAAACCATTTCTGATATTTTAACACAATCTGTAGTGTTAATTGTTAAGTTGTCAAGGCCGGGCTCATCTTGTGATTCTCCTGCTTCACCCTCCCACAGTGCTGGGATCACAGGTATGTAACACCAAACCTAGGTTTAGATGGTTTTTTTCTCAAAATTATTTTGGTTGCCAGGGATTTAGCTCAAGTGGTACTGCACCCACCCTGGAAGCACAGGGCCTGAGTTCAATCTCTGGTACTGCAAAAAACCAAACCAAACCAAATCAAAATTACTCCTGTTATATAGTAGATACTTAAGTAACTAGAATATCTTGTGCATTCATGTTGATTCTTGCCTCATCAGTTTCCATGAAAAATCTTATGGTATTGCTTTAGCATTACATTCAGATATTCAAATTGTTATTGTCTAAAAAATATTAGAATTCTAAAGATACTATGCATCCAAAGACTCACTTCTCTTCTAATCTCAGCGATCTGATTTTTCTGACATTTTCCTTTGAAGCAGTATTTCAGTTCCTTGTGTTTTAGTCCAGAAATTTTATTTATGGGTATAGATATCTATACATAACCACACACATTTTCTTTTATACAATATAGTATGAGAATATAATTAGTAAAATTATATTTTTCTGCACTGGGGATTGAAGTCAAGGCCTTGTACTAGCAAGGTAGGTGCTTGCTCTTTCCCTGAGCCACATGTCTAGTCCTGTATAATAACATGATTACATAATTTAATATAATAGTCTGGTGCCACCACACCCCACTCACATTGTTGTACTTTTAAAAATAATATTTTTCAGAGGAAATTTTGTATCAACACTTAAGAAGAAATACCAATATATGTCTTATTTGCATCATTCCATTGTTTATTCAATCTACCTCTTATTGATAAATATCTCCTTTGTGGGCAACTTTTTTCTACCATTAAAAAAATGTACTTCTTCTCTGTAAGATATTTTTACATACATGTAAATATATTCATAGGA
>PVIR01015829.1:25078-37805 GCA_004026965.1 Petromus typicus
TCCTCCTGCCTCTGCCTCCCGAGTGCTGGGATGACAGGCGTGAGCCACCACGCCCGGCACTGTGGTATGTGGTACTGGTTGCTGCTGGGTGTGGGTCTCCACACCCAGTATTGTTATGTGGTTACCGGGGAATCGAACCCGGGTCCTTGCGCTTGCGAGACAGGCGCCGGAACCACTGAGCTAACTCCCCGGCCCAGGGAAATAAAATTTTTTAAAGAGCTAGAAAAGTACCTCAGCACTCCCTGAGGTTCAATCCTTAGCACTGAACAAGAGGAGAGAAAAAAAAAAAAGCCTAGAATTTTACAACTATCATTAACAGCATTCATGAGAGATTGTCCCCTCCAAAAAATAAAACCTCGTATTTTTTATTCTTAACCAAAGAGGATAAGGCACGGGATAAAAAATGTCATGTCCTTAAAGTCCAGACACTCAGTGTGAACCTCCTGCTTCCAGATCTGAGCCTCCCTCCAGCACATGCAGGAAAGATGGCCTGGGCGGGGAACCAGACCTTCATCTCCCACTTCGTCCTCCTGGGCCTCTTCACCCATTCGCGGCTGCACCTCTTCCTCTTCTCCGTCATCATGGTGATGTTCCTGGTGGCTCTCTCTGGAAATGGGCTCATGATCCTCCTCATCAGCACAGACTCGCGCCTTCACAGCCCGATGTACTTCTTCCTCAGCTGGCTGTCGCTCATGGACATCATGCTCATCTCCACCATTGTGCCGCGGATGGCAGCCGACTTCCTCCTGGGGGGTGGCTATATCTCCTTCACAGGCTGCGGCCTGCAGATCCTCTTCTTCCTCACCCTGCTGGGGGACGAGTGTTTCCTGTTGGCCTTTATGGCCTATGACCGCTATGTGGCTATCAGCAACCCACTGCGGTACTCCACGGTCATGAGTCCCCGCACCTGCTGGCTCATGGTGGCAGGATCCTGGCTGTTTGGGCTAGTGGATGGGCTGATCCAGGCAGTCTTCACACTGCGCTTCCCCTACTGTGGCTCACAGGAGATTGACCATTTCTTCTGCGAGGTCCCTGCAGTGCTCAAACTGGCCTGCGCAGACACCTCCTTGTACAAGAGCATGATCTACGTGTGCTGTGTGCTCATGCTGTTGCTGCCTTTCTCTGTCATCTCCGCCTCTTACTTGAGGATCCTAGTGGCTGTGGTCCACATGCGCTCTGCAGAAGGGCGGCAGAAGGCCTTCGCCACCTGCTCCTCCCACATGATGGTGGTCTCCTTCTTCTATGGGGCTGCCATGGTCACCTACATGCGGCCCCAGGCCTACCACTCCTCCAAGCAAGACAAGGTAGTTTCTGCCTTCTATACCATAATCACGCCCATGCTCAACCCTCTCATCTACAGTCTGAGAAACAAGGAAGTGGCAGGTGCACTCAGGAACCTCCTGGGAAAGTGCTCCTGAGTTGGGAAGTGCTAGGATCATGTGGGCAGCCACAAATGTAGGCTTCACAACCTGAGAACCTGGAGCACATTAGCACAAAAACATTAAAATTGAACTGATTCTTATTTGACTGGAACAGAGAAAAATATGTCTTCCTTAGACAAAGAAACAAAGACTTTCCCAACCATGGATGATGGTGCAATCTTATACTCCCAGCATTCTGGGAAGCTGAAGCAAGAGGATCATAAATTTAAGCCCAGCCCAAGCAATTTAGTGACTTTATAAGAATGTATCTCAAAATAAAAAAAGTGCAAAGTCCTTGGTGTGATCCCCAATATGGAAAAAACAATCTAATCAGAGTCAATCAGATTAATCCATCACAATCCTGTGGGGAAGATAAAAGGCAAGCTGAGCTTACCAGGTGACAAAGGGTAGAAGATAAGAACTTTCCTGCAGCAGGTGCATGGGAAGATCCTCAGGTGACAGGAGTCAGTTGTATCCCTCTACAGGAGCTTCCCATGGCTTAGGATTGATCTCTTGCCTAAAGTTATACCCTCTTCAGAGGCCAGTCTGTATCCCGTTATTAACCAATTGATCAAAGGTATAAAGCCAGACCACTGCCTCAGTGTGATCCTGAAAGGCAATCTGAGTTTCATGCAAATGTTCTAGGAAACATCTGTCTATGCTCAACTCTTCCCTTCACCATAGCATCTGAGAGTGCTTTCTAATAAACTTACATGTAGAGACCATCTTAGACAGTCTCTAAAAGACCTGACCTATCATACACAGAATCTCCAAGGGATGATAACAAATTAGAATTTGTTCCATGTGGTCTATACCTGCACAGAATATGTATGTGGGCACTAAGAAATGTTGTGTTGCACTGTTGGTTTTAGAATGCACAGAAATGTCATCATCGAGTCACCTATGAAAGGCTTAAAGAAGGGGCTGCAAACTCAACTGCCAACAGGTCCATGCGGAAGGTGTCAAGCAAAGGAGCTGTTGGGTGTGGACAAAGTCAAATGGGACACTTCATCAATCACTCAGCCACTTTGCTGCACATCGGATGATAATCTTTAATGTTGAGGAAGAGATTAAGTAACAGTTGGCCATGCTAGAGGAACAGTCAGGGATGGATAGATTGGAATGAAGTGGCACTTGAATATTTGTTTTGGTAACACTTTTAATACTTTTTTGGATATTAAAAAATAAAATTTCTTTGTTTTCTTCTTTATTTTTATTTTGGTTTTGTTTTATTTTTACAGTACTGGGGCTGTTAGGACCTTCACATTGAATTACATTCTCAGATCTTCTAATATTTTTTCTTGAGACAGAGTCACTAAATTGCCCAAACTGTGCTCAAATTGGCAATCCTCCTGCCTCAGTCTCCCTGAGTGCTGGGATTATAGGTATATACCATAGAGGCTTCATTTTTTAATTCAGTATTTATAGGGTACTCTCTCCATAGACTACAGTCTATTTTATAACAACATATATATGCATACATATATATATACATATATGGATATGTATACATATATATACTAAAAAGCAGATAATAGCTAAAGTGACAGTAACACAACCTTCAGCATGTGCGTGCACATGCACACACATAGACACACACACACACACACACACAGGCACGTGCGTGCACAGAGAAACATGAGAAAAGAGGGGACTAATATGCCACCAGAAGCTTTCAGTTCCCCCAAACTGTAAGCATTGGTGGTCAAAATGTAGAAAAAAATCAAATGGCAGAACTACCTGAAAGGAGTAAAAAGGAAATAAACAGATTAAGAAGATCAGAGATAATGTACCTAAATGGATATTGAGTTAATTAATAAAGAGACAGTGATCTCAAAGTATGCACAAATAAAATGCTGGATTAACTCACTGACATGATACCAAAGTGTGAATTATTAATTCAGTACATAATTGAAGTGGTTTTTCTTGTTGTTGTTGTTTTGAAACAGAATTTCACTTTTGTATTTCACGCTGGCCCTGAGCTCAGCCCTGAACTCACAGCAGTCCTCCTGCCTCTGCCTCCAAAGTGCTGGGATTATAGGCATGAGCCACCACCCCAGGCACTGGTATGTGATTCTGATTGCTGGTGAGCGTGAGTCTCCATGCTTGGCATTATGGTATGTGGTTACTGGGAATCGAACCCGGGGCCTTTGCACTTGCAAGGCAGGTGCCGGAACCACTGAGCTAAATCCCCAGCCCAATAATTGAAGTCTTTGAAATGATATCAAACACAAATCCAGGATATAAAATATCCCACTAAAAGTATGAGTAGTAGCAATGACAAATGTGAGAGAATATCAAAACTAGAAGAGAGAGCTGATCCAGGAGACTATATATATTCAGGGATATATTAAAACAACTTGAGATCTTGACAAATGAAACTAATAGCTGCTAGATAATTCAAAGAGAAATAACCAAAGAATAACAGAAGTCAAAGAAATAGCAAAAGACAGCACAAAAAACAAAACATCTATATATAGATATAGTAGCAAAAAACTTTCAAATATACAGAAAGAATTAAACATAAATGAGCATGTAAAACTCCAAATAGCCATACTTAAAAAAAAATAATAAACCTCTCCACAACAGATCATTAGCTAAAATCCTGGAAGTATAACACAATGATAGAATTTCAAAGCTACTACAGAAAAGCAAAAAACAAACAAAAAACTCCTCAAACGCCCCAAACTTATAAAAGTTAAACCTACTAGAATAACAAGTGATTTCTCAACACAAACTTTAAGGACTAGGAGAATGTAGAGTGAAGTTTTTCAAATAATAAAAGCAAACAACTTTCAAGTAAAATTAATATATCCTGAAAAACTATCTTTCAAAATTTGTGGAGAAAGATGGACTTTCCATTAGAAAGAAAAGCACCTTGAGAAGTTTATGAGAACTAAACCAATACTACAAACAGTGTTCAGGAATTCAGAAAAAGGTTTTGACAAATTCCAAGTTGCACTTATGACTTCACAAAAGGATTTCTGGAAACAAGCATTACTCTGATACCAAAATCAGAAGAAATTCAACAAAAAAACATAAGTATGGGCCAATCTCTCTTATTAACAAGATGCAAAAATCCTTAATAAGATATTATCAAACAAAATGCACCTCAAGAAAAGTACACCATTACAATTCATTCCTGGGGTATAGGGTTGTTACAAAATACACAAATAAATAAAAAATATACCACATTAACAGAACCAAGGACAAAAAGCACATGAATACATCAATAAATGCAGAAAAAGCATTTGAATAAGCTCAACATCTATTCATGATTTAAAAAAAAAACCTTAAGGAAATTTGAAATAAAAAGGTTTTATTTCAAGCTGATAAAAGCCATCTATGACAAACAATGAACACCATACTAAATGGTCAAAAACTGAGAGCTTTCACTTTAAAATCAGAAATATGACAAGAATGCCCACTATTGCCACTTCTATTCAATGCAGTTTTGGAAACATTAGCCACCGTAATTAGATAGAAGAGAGGAATAAAAATAATACACATAGGGAAGGAAGAAGTTAAGTTATCATTATTTGCTTATGACATGATACTCTATGTAGAACACTAAAAACTGCACTAAAATGCGACTAGGATTAATGACCAAATGTAGCAGTTTGGCAGGATAGAGTCAATAGTCAACAAATAATAGCATTCCTGTACACACATAACAAACTAATTGAGAGATAAATTAGAATAACAACACCTTTCACCATGGAATCAACAAAAAATGAAATACTTATGAATCAATCTAATAAAGGATTGCAAACTGGAAAAACCCTATAAAACTTAGTATGGAAATTTCTCAAAAGGCTAAGACTAGAAGTTTCATTTGAACTAGCTTGTCCTCTCCTAAGTATCCTTTGTAATAGTTAAAAACATCCTACCACAGTGTTACATGCATACCCTGGTTTATAGCAGAACAATTTATAACAACTAATCTTGAAAATAACCCATATGATCATTAACAGATGAATAAATAAATAAAATGTATTTATAAATGATGAAGTACTACACTGCCATAAAGAAAGACAAACTTGAATCATTTGTAGGACAATGGATGCACCTTGAGACCATAATCTAAAGTGGAATAAATTGGACACACAAATTTAAATATGGCCTTCTTCTCTTGTATGAGAATCCCAGACTATAGATGAGGAGCATCATGGAGAATAGCTACTGGGAAGGAGGAAGAACATGTTCAAACAGGAAGGAGAATAAGGTAAGGAGGAAAGGAAGGGAAAAGGGAAAAAGAGGATGGAAAAAAATAGAAACAATGTTTGTGTAAATGAAGAGTGGAAGAAAGTTTGACAAGAGGGAAGTTGGAAAAAAAAAAGAAGTATGAATGTATAGGTAAAAATTCCCAGTGATGAATATGAACACTATGTATGACAAATATGCACTAATTAAAAAGTAAATTTAATAAAAAATGAAAATAATTTATGAGCCTGATAAAAATCGATAGCTTTATGTGAGAAAAGTCATGTTTGACAAACCCACTGTCAACATCACCCTGAATGTGTAAAAACTGAAACCATTTCCAGTAGAGACAGGAATGAGAGGAAGATGTACACTTTTGACATTTATGTTCAATATTGTACTTGAAATTTGAATCAGAATAATTAGCAAGAGAAAAAAAATCAAAGGGTCTCAAGGAAGAAAGAAAGGACCCAAAATAGCTTTTTTTGGATAACAATCTTTTATATAGAGAATCAAAAACAAAACTGTTAGGTCCTGAAATCTCTTCACCACGAAACAGAACTCAACTCACATTTAATCACAAAAGTGCTTTATTAACACAGCATGACGTGGGTCTACTGAACCAGTCAGAAAGACCCCGATGGCAGAGACTGTGTCTTTTTTATGGCAGTGCACAAACAAGTTAAGGTTACATCAGGCCACTTGGTTTTACAAAGAACTGCAAGGTTAGCATGACCTTCTCTCTCAGACCTTCTCTATCAGAACAGACTAAACACAGTAAATCAACATCTTTCGAGAATTAACCCTGAGCTTTGCTTTTTATCTTTTTTCCTAACGTAGTTTGTACAAAATGGAGTTAGTTTTGTTCCTTCAAAAACAAACAAAAAATGCCACTAGAAGATTCTTAGAATTGAGCAACAAATTCAGCAAAATGAGAAGATACAAAATAGACACAAAAATTAATAGGGTCTGTAAACCACGACTGAACCTACTAGGAGGTAGAGTCATTCATGAAAGCTTTAAAAAATTTAAATACTGGGCCGGGAATTTAGCTCACTAGTTTTAGCACATGTCTTGCAAGCACAAGCTTCCAGGTTAGATCCCCAGTACAAAAAACAAACAAACAAAAAAAATTAAATTAAATTTAAAAAATTAAATTGCTTGCAGTAGTATCACCAAGGAAATGAAAGAAACCTTAATTAAAAACTATATTGTTCTGAAATTTTAAAAAAGATTGAAGAGGATGCTCACAACATCAAAAGATTACGAAATGGAAAGACACCCAGTGTTTGGATAGGCAGAGGTAGCAAAATGACCATATTACCAAAAATTATATATATAATTTTATATATATCGTGAATTCCCATCAAAATATCATCAGTTTTTTTTTCATAGAACAAGACAAAATTATTCTAAAACTTATATGAAAAATTAAGGAACCCAGAATATCCAAAGTAATCCTCAGTAACAAGAACAAGGCAGAAGACATTACAGTTCCAGACTTCAAGTTATGCTATGAAGGCACAACAATAAAAATAGCATGGTTCAGGCACAAACACAAATATAATGTCCAGTGAAATACAATAGAATATCCAGAAACAACGTCAAGAATCTTTGACTGGCTGATTTTAACAATGACATGCATTGCAGAAAGGATAGCTTTTCTATCCAGTTTTGCTGAGAAAATTGGTTATCCATACAAAAAAAATGAATCTTCACTCATATTTTTACCCTGTTCTAAAATCACATCAAAATGAATGGAGAATCTATATATAACAACAGAAATACTGAATTTCCTGGAAAATAAAATTGGTAAAATTCTTGAAGACATAAGTATAGGAAAATCTTCCTGAGCAGAAAACTCCAATAGCACAAGAAACAACGCCAAGAATAAACAAATGAGATATTAACTAAAATGCTCCTGGAAAGCAAACAACTAACAGAGTGAGGAGATAATCTACAGAAAGGGGAGAAAATTTACCAGCTCCAAAGGATTAATATTCATAAGAATCAAAGAAATAGTACCCATGGAATAAAAGATCTGACCAACTGAAATGAATAGACACTTCACAGAAGAATTATAAATGGCCAACAAATATATGAAATAGAGTTAGCCATGACAGAAATGCAAAACAAAACAATATTGAGAGTCTAGTTTAGTCTATTAAGAGTGGCCATGATTCCCGGGCATTGTGGTGCATGCTTGTAACCATCAGCACGTGGGAAGCCATTCTTTTCAGTGCACTGAATCAGGAAGCACACTGTATAAATTAGTTCAAATCTGGTGATGTTAACTTTTGTCACTTAGATAAAATGGTGTCAGCCAGATCCCTCCACTGTAAATACAATTGATGCTATGAACATATAAATTATTAAATAAATAGTATTTTTGAAGAGCTCTCTCTGTCTGTCTCTCTGTCTCTCTCTTTCTCATCTTGCAGTATTGGCAATTTAGAGAGACCCAGGACATTCACACTGAGATACATCCCTGGCACTATTTACTTATTTATTTATTTATTTTTTAGTTTTTTTTTTGAGACAGAGACTTGCTTTGTAGTTTAAACTGGTTCTGAACTCAGTTTTGAATTCAGCAATCCTCCTGCCTTTGCCTCCCAAGTACTGGGATTATAGGTAGGAGCCATCATGGCTGGCATTATGGTATGTGGTACTGATTGCTGGTGGTCCTGAGTCACTACATTTAGCATTGTTGTATGTGGTTACAGGGGATTGAACTAGGGATTTTGTGTTTGCAAGGTAAGCATCAGAACCACTGAGCAAAATCCCCCAAAATACCTTATTTTTAAGGTTGATCTTGCGTTGTTGCTCATGCTGGGCTCAGATTTATGAACCTCCTGCCTCAACCTCCCACAAGCCTGAGGTTACAGGCACATGGCAGTATTCCTAGCTATTTTAAGACTCTTAATGTAAAACATTATCTATTAATTGTCTATTAATGTAAAATATCTATTATCTATTAACTATTAGTATAAAACATCATCTTCATTTATCTATTTATTTGCTATGCATATCTGTAGAAATATGCATACAGTTTCTTATTTAACTCAAAGTGTTATAATTTATAATATCTTTAAATTATTTTGCTCTTCAAATTTGGCCGATGGAAATCCCTTAGAGGTGGCTTTTCTGTCTAGTTGATGTCTCATTGTTCTCTAAGCACTTCCTTAACTTTTTGATGCTCACAACATCTTGATGTTTTAGATCCATGTTTATTTCCCTGCCTCCTCCTTAAATTTTCAGCCTTCTTCCTCCAGCCTTCCTTAGTTCCTTTTAGTGGAAAACAGTACTAAACATTAAATGCTGAGTGCTATGTGGGCTCATTACGACTAGAGTCCTATTGTTTCTATGTCCTCAAAGCAAAAGAGAGTGGAAGCACATGTATACACATACACACACCATCCATCCATGTCACCGATGCCCTTTGTCTGTGCTCTTCCACTGCACATTTTTCCCATGACATTCCTGGGTTGGAGGCAGCCATGGACTGAAACCTCTGAAACTGTGAGCCAACACAAATCTTTCCTTCTTTTAATTGTGGGCATCAAGTATTTCACCTAATCGATGGGAAAGCTTACCAATGCGACCTGTGCATGTATCCATCTACATATACAAAGTAAAACTCATATGTACACAGTGATTTTCTAATTCCAATGCCTGAGAGTTATTCTACCACTCTCCCCTTTTCCCTTTCTATACATTTTAACCTTTTATGATTGAGAAAGCTTTTGGCACACTTAGTACATTTTCTTATTTGTGTAGTCTTTTCCCTGTGTAACCAAAGCCCTAGGCCAAGAACTCAGCCCCAGAGATGCCAGCCACTGCTCCATTCTCACCCCTGGTGCTGGGCCACTGATGGAAATCTCAGCGCCCATGATGGAGAAAAGAAAAGAAGAGGAAAGGAGGAAAGATCACTGGTTGATGACTAGTTTTCCTTCCCTTAACATGACCCCTCAAACTGTCTTAAAGGGAAGAGAAAACACCACGTTTTTAAGACTAGAAATACCCTGCTTTCCAAAAAGCTTCCACTTAGTGGTCTTAGCTTCCACAGCTGACTTTGTCCAGACTAATTTTTTGATAGTGCTGTAAACCGATAGTTTTTCTTCTTCTTTTTTTTTAATTCTTAGAGTCCAGTTCTTAAAAAAACAAAACAAACAAACAAAAATCCTTCTTATTTCTCCTTTAAATAAATTAAAGTGTCAGAGTGGTCCCCTTGATGGTTTTTATTTAGTAAGACAGAATCCTTTCTTGGCATTATTGATTTTAATGTTCAAACCATAATTGGTCAGTAAATCTCCAAACTAGCACTTAGGAACTTTTGTTTCTGACATGTGTTTGTTTTGTTTTGTTTTGCTTTGTTTTTTCGAGACAGAGCCTTGTTTTGTTTTTCAGGCTGGCCCTGAGCTCAGCCTCAAACTCATCACAGCAATCCTCCTGCCTTTGTCTCCCGAGTGTAGGAATTACAGGTGTGAGCCACCATGCCCGGCACTGTGGTATGTGGCAATGATTCCTGATGAGCATGAGTCTCCATATCCAGTATTGTTGTATGTGCTTACTGGGGATCTAAACTGGGCTCTTGCACTTGCAAGACAAGTGCTGGAACCACTGAAGTAAATCCCGGGCCCCTGACATGTTATTTAAAAAACATTGCATATATGTTTATTTTTTTAATTGATAAACAAGGATATATTTGTAATATACAGCATGATGTCTTGATACAGGTAAACACTGAAGTGGCAAAATCAAACTAAGAAATATATGGATTAGCTCATACTTTTTTATGGCAAAGCATTCAAAATCTACTCTCAGTGATTTTGAAGTGTTCAACACATTGTGATTAACCATAGTCACCATGGTGTACAAGAGCTCTTCTGAACTTTAAGTCTT
Source organism: Petromus typicus (assembly GCA_004026965.1). NCBI lineage: Eukaryota > Metazoa > Chordata > Mammalia > Rodentia > Petromuridae > Petromus > Petromus typicus. The sequence goes on from PVIR01015829.1 coordinate 35,605, forward strand.
TCTGCCGACAGTTTCTGCAGTGTTGTTTTTGTTTTACTTTACTTTTCATTGATTTAATCAGTATACTTTATATATACATTATGATTGCATTCAGCATTGAGAGTTTCTACCTGTACATGACACAATTTGATTTTGTTTTACTTTATACACAAGACAGTGTAGACTTTATACCTCCTCTGCTTCGGAATCATTTCCTCAATTTCATTTTAGTAGCAAATAGTATTTAAAAGTAGGATCTGAGCCACGGATGAACTCATTGTTTGAGATATTATTACTTCTAAACTTTTGCGGACCTAGCAAATACACGCAAAGAGCATGAAACTATATAAATTTACTGATATTTCTAATCCAATACAACCATGTTTCTCCCCTCTTTGCTCAACTCCAGTTTTTTTTTTTTTTTTCATTTCTCCTTGTTTTTCCCAATATCAATCAATACACTTTTACTTATTTGCTGTATCCTACAGTATACACATACAGGCTTTGGAATTGTCTCTTTCCTTGAAAAAAATTACACGCCCATAGGTACTATGTCCTCTTTCAACTAGGCTGAGCCATTAGGTTTTGATGACATTCTGGTCAGCACATTTGTTGGCTACAAGGACAGTAGGATAGCCAGGACGTCCAAGAACTTGCCAGGACCCTGGCCTGGTCCAGAAGAGGACTCAAAACAGGTCCTGGGTGACGTCCGAGGGCTTCCGGAGCTGTAACCAGGTGTCACTGTTATTGTCTTCAAAGGTGCATGTGTCTTTAACCGACAGCGAGCAGATGGTCAGGGGATCCGGGTGTTCACTGCCATCCTGGGCTCTCGGTCTGAAGTACGCGCAGAGAGCCCCTGAGAAGCTGTCGCTGAAGGTGAAGATGTGGGAGCCACTGGACACGTTGAAGAAGGACAGCGTTCCCGCCTCATAGTCAAGCAGCAGGCCCAGGCGGCGGGGAGGCACCCGCACGGTGAGCGCCACGCGGTGCGGGTCCAGGGCGAAGTACTCGCCGCTCCACAGCCCCAGCACCCAGTAGCCGCCGGCGGGGCTGAGACGCGTGCGTCCCGAGCGCGGCATCCCGGCCCGGCACACGCCCAGGAACCAGCAGCTGCGGCGGCCCACGTGCACCTCCCAGTAGTGGCGGCCGGAGGAGAATCGCTCCTGGCTCAGCACACACTTGTGCTCCGAAAACTGAGGCTCTGCAGCTGCCTGGCTGGGCAGCATTGGACGGGAGGACACACTCTTGCCATCCTTGGAGACCTCCAGGTTCGGGTGGGCTGTGGCTGGATCCAAGGTCACATTTACTGTGCAGAAACACTGGGTTAGCACAGCTGAGCGTGGCTCCAGGACCCTCCTGTCCACCGCCCCACAGATAAACCTCTAGTTACTCCTGGAGGAGCAAACAGTGGAGCCCCAGGTGACTCTCCCTTTCACCTGGCTCCCAGAGAGGTCGATGAGGCGCTCTGGGGCATATGAAACCGACGGGCACTCTTAGTCTGTTCCTAAACTGCAAGGGAAGTGAACCCCAACCTTGGTTCAGGCGTGAGAAGAAAGAGGAATGAAGCAGGTTTGTCCTGGGCCAGCGGGAGGAGCTAAGCCGTAAGTTGACCTAGGTCGGAGTGCATACCATCTGCAACTCTTAAGATCCTTTCTTTGAACTGATGATCCAAGAAGTTCCTTTCATAAGGCACATTCTCTCCCGCAATCAGGCCTAGGAGCATTGGAAAATGAACCTACTAAAGCCCACTAAGCAATGGGGAGGCGGAGGTGGGAGCATGTGCATGTTATGAGGATACCTGTGTATGAGTCGGGGATACAGCTCAGGGGTACCATGCCCGCTTTGCAAGTGCAAGGTTGTGAGTTTGAGCCCCAGTACCATTAAATTAAAAAGTAAATAAACAGAAATACATAAATAAGTATGCATATGTGGGTGTGTCATGTTGTTAAACAAGTGTGCTTAGATCTGTGTTTAGGTCCTGTACCTAACTCTCAGAAAAGACCCTTTTTCTTTTTTAGGTTTTTTTTTTTTTGAGACAGGGTCTCACTTTGTGGTTCAGGCTGGCCCTGAGCTCAGCCTCAAACTCACATCACAATCCTCCTGCCTCTGCCTCCCGAGTGCTGGGATTACAGGCATGAGCCACCACGCCCGGCACTGTGGTATGTGGTACTGGTTGCTGCTGGGTGTGGGTCTCCACACCCAGTATTGTTATGTGGTTACCG